>BPLR01008330.1:0-97646 GCA_021605095.1 Caerostris extrusa | reverse complement strand
TAGACCAATCCAATTACATACTCCACTCGATTCTGTTGATGGGAATGTAGCCCTCAAATAAGCCAAAATCAGTAGAGAAAAGGCTACAAGGAGAAGGAGAAAAGATAAAGAACAATGCAATCTATTCGAAGAAAATTCAAAAATCCCGATTAGTAATCCATTCAAAATTCTCTACGAATTATTTCCTTCCAATGGGGTATCTCAAAAAGAGCGCTAAAAATAGGAGTGATGAGTTAATTATTTAATGTAAATATCTGTAAATGCTTAAGCATAAGCTCCTTTCTAAAAAATAACGTTTAATCTAAAAGCATCTGAAACTATTTCATGTGTACAATTTAAAAGTTATTTAAAAATATTTTTGAAGACTCACTTCAATATGTTTATAAATTTATATATTTTTTTATGCCTCTTTGAGTTCATTATTTATTCTATATAGAATTTTATATTTGTCTATAAATTTGATACCATAAATTTAAATTCAATGTTTTAAAATTATATAATGTTATTTACACATATTATAAACAACATATACATACTATATTTACCTATCAGGTATAATTATAATGATAAATAATGCTTCATGTATTTCAGTAATATATATTGAAAGGCCTTTAAAAATAAATAAATAAATCAATTCAATTATAACCGTTAAAACCAATACATTCTAAACTAGTTTGAAAATAAATTGCAAGATGATGAATATGCAGTAAATTCATTTGAAGATATTTGTCTTTTAACTTTTTTAAAAAATAGCGTATTTCATAAGATAAGTTTAAAGTAGGTATAGATTTTAAAAATTAATATATTAACTTGATAGTTAAAAATAGTAGCCAAGACAATAAAATGTTTAAGAAAGCAAATCAAATTAGAAAAACGGAAAACTAATATAGCTATTTTTTTTTCTAAAAACTAAATAGCTAAACAGCTAATTAGCTACATTAGTTTTTGAAAAATTGAACTAATATAGCTAATTTTTTCAACATTTTGAAAAATTAGCTTAAATTTTGTTTTGCTTTCTACGTAAAAAAAACCCCTCAACATCTAAAATTAATTTTCATTGAAAATAGTTTTAGCAAGCTCAACTTTAATGAAAAAAAAGATATGAATATTTGAAAATCAATAGGATTCTTATTTTAAAAAATAAGATTTTAGAAGTATTTATTTAAATCTTCGTTGCAATTTTTTTCACAAATCTAACTAGAGATTTTGTCAAAAACAAGACATGGGAAAGAAATAAATCTATGACATATCGGTTTTATAAAAATACTCCATTATTTTTAATACGGAAGTTCTTATGATGAATTTATATCTGGGGAATTTAATTACCTGCATATTAAAGATGTCTTGTTGCTGTCTAGGGAGTATTTTTCAGTATAAAAGAAATGGTCTCAAATGGATTAAAGCCAATTAAAATCTTTCATCGTTATGAAGAATATTTCATTTTCGTGTATATTTAAGTATTAAATCTAGTTTTTCCGAGATAAATATACTTTGATAATTATTTAAAGTGCAATTAGTATTACTGAGATGTTTTAAATTCCTTTCCAATCTAATTAGTCCTAAGAAAGAGATTAGTTTCAAGAACACAAGGAAATAAATTTAAAAATTGTCCTGAAAAAATCCACATAAACATATCTAAGTATTCATAGCGTGTTTAAGAAAAACAGATTACAGCCGTAAATAAAATTTGAAGCTATTTTTGCAAACTAGTTTTTTAATAAAAATGGAAGGGTTTCTAAATTGTCTTAATTAGGGAAACAGTACTAATTTTTCTTAAAAGTAATTAAATGCTTTAACTTATCCTGAATAAGCTAAATGAATAAGAAACATAACATATACTTGAATAACTTTGCTGTTTATATTTTTATTTTTGTTTTTCAAAGTTATATTTATCTTTAGAAAAGGTAACTAAAATAAATTATCTGCTGAAGCAATGAATTAGTTAAATACTAATCAGATGAAGTAATTAAGATTAATAATTTATTTTGACATATTTTTATGGTGCATTAGTTTTAAGTTTAAATAAGCCTTAGATAATGTTTTTTTCAAATCACAAAAATTTTTTTGTCTAGAAATTCATTAAAATAAGATTTGTTTGATAAGCATAAACATAAATGGTAATAAATAAATAAATGAATACACATAAAACTGTTATGGTAAAAAATTTAACATGGTCTTAGTTTTTTATTTTTAAAAAGAAGGAAGAAGCTTATTAAAAATGTTTGCTTACTCGAAGATAATTGTTTATCAATACTTTAAGCTTATAAACTCTAACGAGTAACTCTTCGTTAGTTCAAAATTTAAATTTCAGAATTAAACATTTAATAAAATTAATTTAATAAAAATAAAAATTAAAAAAGATATAATTTCAAATAAAACAAAAACTAAATACATTACTTCAGTATTTTCACAATTCAAAAGTGCAATAACTTTTATCTCAAAAAAACGCTTACTTTATTTAAGACAATAAACACGAAATACACATTTAACTTTAGACAAAGAATTTAATACTAACATTCGTCAAGATTCGGAATAATGAAGTGCAGAATTAATTTATTTTTTGTTTATTAAACATTCCTCAAATAATTTGCTGATAAAAGTGTCCGTCAATATAGTGCTTTTTATGAAGGGCACCAGATTTTCTTCGCTCTAGGGGGAAAAATAGAGAAAAAGGGAAAAAACTCTACAGGCAACTAAAACAACAAAAAAACAAACAACTAAACAACTACAGCTAAAACAAAAAACTAAATGGATTACTTCAATATTTTTACAATTCAAAAATGCAATTACTTATATCTGAAAAAAAGTTTACTTTAGTTGCACAAAATACACAAAATATGCATTGGTCTTTAAATAGAAATTTTAATACAAACATTCATCAAGATTCGAATAATGAAGTGCAGAATTAATTTATTTTTGTTTATTAAACATTCCTCAAATAATTTGCTGATAAAAATGTCCATCAATATAGCGCTTTATGAAGGGCGCCAGATTTTCTTCGCTCTAGGGAGAAAAATAGAGAAAAAAAATGGAAAAAAACTCTACAGGCAACTAAAACAACAAAACAAACAACTGAAACAATAACTAAATGGATTACTTCAATATTTTTACAATTCAAAAATGTAATAACGTAAATATCTGAAAAAAAGTTTACTTTAGTGGAGACTATATACACAAAATATGCATTGGTCTTTAAACAGAAATTTTAATACAAACATTCGTCAAGATTCAGAATAATGAAGTGCAGTATTAATTTATTTTTGTTTATTAAACATTCCTCAAATAATTTGCTGATAAAAGTGTCCATCAATATAGTGCTTTATGAAGAACACCAGATTTTTCTTCGCTCTAGGGAGAAAAAAGAGAGAAATAGGGAAAAGGAAAAACCCCTACAGGCAACTAAAAAAAAAAAATCTGCAGCTAATCAAACTATACGATATTAATCTAAATACACATTATACCGTGCTTCATTTTTTTTCCACCTTTGTGTTCGAGAAATAATGAACGTAACCTTCATAATAATATAAATTTTATAATTAAACCTTTAATACAATTAATTTAATAAAAATAATACAAAATGAAATACAAATAAAAAAAAAACGATTTTAAATAAAAACAAAAACTAAACGCATTACTTCAATAGTGCAATAACTTCCATCAAATGTGCAATAACTTTTATCTGAAAAAGTTTACTTCAGTTAAGACTACATACACGAAATATGCATTTAACTTTAGTCAGAGATTTTAATACAAACATTCGTCAAGATTCAGAATAATGAAGTGCAGTATTAATTTATTTTTGTTTATTAAACATTCCTCAAATAATTTGCTGATAAAAGTGTCCATCAATATAGCGCTTTATGAAGGACACCAGATTTTTCTGTCCTCTAGGGCAAAAAAAAAAATAGGAAAAAAAAAAAACTCTACAGGCAACTAAAAAAATCAGCAGCCAATCAAACTATAGGATATTAATCTAAATACATATTATACCGCGTTTCAATTTTTTTCCACCTTTGTGTTCGAGGAAAAATGAATGTAACCTTCATAATAATATAAATTTCATAATTAAACCTTTAATAAAATTAATTTAATAAAATAATACAAAATGAAATACAAATTTAAAAAAACGATTTTAAATAAAACAAAAACTAAACGCATTACTTCAATAGTGCAATAACTTCACTCAAATGGGCAATAACTTTTATCTGAAAAAGTTTACTTTATTTAAGAATATATATACGAAATATGCATTGAATTTTGGACAGAGATTTTAATACAAATATTTGCAAGATTCAGAATAATGAAGTGCAGTATTAATTTATTTTTGTTTATTAAACATTCCTCAAATAATTTGCTGATAAAAGTGTCCATCAATATAGTGCTTTATGAAGAACACCAGATTTTCTTCGCTCTAGGGAGGAAAAGAATAGGGAAAAAGGAAAAAAAAACCCCTACAGGCAACTAAAAAAAAAATCTGCAGCTAATCAAACTATACGATATTAATCTAAATACTACATTATACCGTGCTTCACTTTTTTCCACCTTTGTGTTCTAAAAAAAACGTAACCTTCAAATAATATAAATTTTATAATTAAACCTTTAATACAATTAATTTAATAAAATAATACAAAATGAAATACAAATAAAAAAAAAACGATTTTAAATAAAACAAAAAACTAAACGCATTACTTCACTTGCATATCAAATGTGCAAAAATCTGAAAAGTTTACTTTAGTTAAGACTAAATACACAAAATATGCATTTAACTTTAGTCAGAGATTTTAATACAAACATTCTTCAAGATTCAGAATAATGAAGTGCAGAATTAATTTATTTTTGTTTATTAAACATTCCTCAAATAATTTGCTGATAAAAGTGTCCATCAATATAGCGCTTTATGAAGGGCACCAGATTTTCTGTCCTCTAGGGCAAAAAAATAGGAAAAATGAAAAAAACTCTACAGGCAACTAAAAAAATCAGCAGCCAATCAAACTAAATATTAATCTAAATACATATTATACTGAAACCACCTTTGTGTAACTAAAAAAATGAATTAACCTTCATAATAATATTTTCATAATTAAACCTTTGTAAAATTAATTTAATAAAATAATACAAAATGAAATACAAATTTAAAAAACGATTTTAAATAAAAAAAAAACTAAACGCATTACTTCAATAGTGCAATAACTTCATAAATGGGCACATAACTTTTATCTGAAAAAAAGTTTACTTTAGTTGCAATATATATACGAAATATTTGAATTTTGGACAGAGATTTTAATACAAATATTTGCCAAGATTCAGAATAATGAAGTGCAGTATTAATTTATTTTTGTTTATTAAACATTCCTCAAATAATTTGCTGATAAAAGTGTCCATCAATATAGTGCTTTATGAAGAACACCAGATTTTTCTTCGTCTAGGGAGAAAAAAAGAGAGAATAGGGAAAAAGGAAAAACCCCTACAGGCAACTAAAAAAATCTGCAGCTAATCAAACTATACGATATTAATCTAAATACACATTATACCGTGCTTCATTTTTTTTTTTCCACCTTTGTGTTCGAGAAATAATGAACGTAACCTTCATAATAATATAAATTTTATAATTAAACCTTTAATACAATTAATTTAATAAAAATAATACAAAATGAAATACAAATAAAAAAAAAACGATTTTAAATAAAACAAAAACTAAACGCATTACTTCAATAGTGCAATAACTTCCATCAAATGTGCAATAACTTTTATCTGAAAAAGTTTACTTCAGTTAAGACTACATACACGAAATATGCATTTAACTTTAGTCAGAGATTTTAATACAAACATTCGTCAAGATTCAGAATAATGAAGTGCAGTATTAATTTATTTTTGTTTATTAAACATTCCTCAAATAATTTGCTGATAAAAGTGTCCATCAATATAGTGCTTTATGAAGGACACCAGATTTTTCTGTCCTCTAGGGTAAAAAAATAGGGAAAAAGGAAAAAAAAAACTCTACAGGCAACTAAAAAAAAAAATCAGCAGCCAATCAAACTATAGGATATTAATCTAAATACATATTATACCGCGTTTCAATTTTTTTTTCCACCTTTGTGTTCGAGGAAAAAATGAATGTAACCTTCATAATAATATAAATTTCATAATTAAACCTTTAATAAAATTAATTTAATAAAAAATAATACAAAATGAAATACAAATTTAAAAAAACGATTTTAAATAAAACAAAAACTAAACGCATTACTTCAATAGTGCAATAACTTCACTCAAATGGGCAATAACTTTTATCTGAAAAAAAGTTTACTTTATTTGCGAATATATATACGAAATATGCATTGAATTTTGGACAGAGATTTTAATACAAATATTTGCCAAGATTCAGAATAATGAAGTGCAGTATTAATTTATTTTTGTTTATTAAACATTCCTCAAATAATTTGCTGATAAAAGTGTCCATCAATATAGTACTTTATGAAGGATACCAGATTTTTCTTCCCTCTAGGGAAAAAAAGAATAGGGAAAAAGGAAAAAAAAAAAAAAAACCCTACAGGCAACTAAAAAAAAAAAAAAATCAGCAGCCAATCAAACTATAGGATATTAATCTAAATACACATTATACCGCGCTTCAATTTTTTTTTCCACCTTTGTGTTCGAGGAAAAATGAATGTAACCTTCGGTAGCACATGTGACATTTCATACAAAAAAAAAAAAATCCCTGACGAGAGGGGGAGAAAGAAAGGGGGATGGCGGTCATTACAGCATCTTCTACCTCCCAAGTTCTAATAATAGCAAAAGAGAGAGAGAGAAAAAAAACCCTACCAAAAAAAAAAAAAAACTAAAAACAAAATAACAGTTAACCGCTTCGTTATATAACGCAGTTATGTCCTTTTCAATATGTTCCATCTCGCTGAAAACAGATTGTTAAATAAAAAAAATATAAAAGTTAACTCAGTAAAAAAAAAAAAAAAAAGTCACAAAAGTTATTGCAACCTGAAATAAGTTTTTAAGAAATTGAAAGGTAAGAAGAAGCGTCCTTAGAAAATGAGCTATCCTTTTTGCTTAGAAACTGGAACAATACCACGAACAACATTACTAATCTCTTTCGCGAGAAATTTTCTTTTCCAAAAATTTGGGTCCCTTCACAATTTTTCTGCACCGCTGCAACTGTTAACCAGTTCTATCACCCGCAGCTGTTAACATATTCAAGGCTCTTTCATTAAACTTTCGAAAGAGAAGCGTGGTCAGATTGAAACGAGCCTCACCCTAACCCCCACCCCACTTTGTGCATCCCTCCATCCCCATACTTTACCCCTCACTTTAAGCTTTCTCACCCTATGCATATATGCTGTGAAGAGGATGTCGAAAAGGATGCTCCTAAACGAAATTAATAAAATAGTGAATTCCAACTCCAACGCGTCGTCTCACTGCTAAAGTGCTACTTTGGCGTTGATATCACTTATTTTGGCACAAACTTGGAAATTTCCTCTCTATTGCAAATGAGTAACTAATTCAAAGAAATCGAAATAATAAGATACTCGTTTTGCTGACTTGTTGATATTTGGGAATTAAGGCTGATTTCGAGACGTGAGCATTGAGGCATGTTAATGTAAATTCAATTTATTCATTTTAAAAATAATTTTGAAATTATTTTTTTTCATCATTCCGTTTTTTGATATGAAGATGTTGGAATAAAATTAATATAGCTGTTAAAAAAAAAAAGGGCTTTTTTTTGGGTTAATGAAATGAATGTAATTTTTATTAAAGTGTGTCTGCGAATTGAGTTTCACTTTGAGGATTTGTTAATTTTACTGTAAAACTTGAAAGAGCTTTTAAATAAAATATTTCATCTTGGATGAATCGCTCTAGATTGGTTAATTATTATGTATTTTTTACACTTTAACTCAATTATATATATTTTTTTAAGAGGAATAAAATTCTTATTAAGTAAACTTGTTTATTTGAGTATGTTAAAAGATAATTGAAGTTGGCCAGATATCTTATGCATCTTGAAAATTCATTTCCTTATCTTTTTTATATTTCATAGGAAAATTTATATGCAATATTTTTTCAATTATTTTTTTATTTAACCGTTTTTAATTTTATTATAATAATTTTTTGATGCACGTAATTATAGATTATTCTTATACCCCCAAAATATTGCATTTATACGTCCTATAAATATTGTATTTATTGTATTTATATGCCCAATAAATTGCAGACTTAAGTTTAATTGAAAATTGCGCAAATGTATTATTTATAATATCCTTTAAATATAAGATTTTTTTATACGGACCTGATGGTCGTGGGGCTAACGCTCTGGGGCTCGGTACCCCAGGTTTAGGGTTCGAGTTCCCGGCGGAGCCATGGATATTTGTAGTGGTTCGAAATCCACTTTAAACCGTAGTTCCCGGTCTAATGTGATCGTAGAGCGTTGCAGGGGTATTGTTACTCCGAGTTCGCTACATGCGCCCTGGGTAGTGCTACATGAGTAACATCGGTGCAGCCCTTACTTATCTCATATGAAAATCACGGTCTAAGTATTTGCCAGCTGCATTAAAAAAAAAAAAAATAAGGGTTTTAATATATCTGTTTTTTATAATATAATTAGCAGAGACACAATTTCATTTTTTTTCAATAAATGACGCTTAAATATTTTCAATATATATATATAAGCCGAATATAAATTTGATAATTTACTTTACATATGATGAAGAGAAAACTGTATTTATAATAAAATAGATTTTAAAATAAAATATTAAATTATATATAATAGCATTTATAATACACAATTAATATGCATTTTTATTTACAATTGCATTATTGCATATTGTTCTTGTTTTGTAAACGCTTTAGGTTTTACTTAAGGTTTACTTTCTTGAAAGAAAATGCTCAGAAATTGACCTGCTGAGCAACATGCACATTGTTACTCTCACCCCTGAAAGATTTTACGATCATAAATAATGAGATTCTCTGCTCCATAAATAAAACAATTTCTTCTTTCAATTGTTCTGTATGCACGTTTGAAAAGCAAACGAATTTCATAAATTCTCTTTCGAAATGTTTTATAAAGCACGTGGAGACTGCTTTCACAATGTTATATTAAATTTTGTAGCGAATGTGTTGAAAAATGAGACACTGTGTCTTTTTATTTTTATTTTACAGCCAAAAGACTTTTATCCCTCTGTTGCAAACCATTGCCGCAAAGAAAAGTAAAACAGTTATTTTTATTTTCTTTCAGCTTCAGAAATTTTATTTATTTGCTTTCTTTTTCACGGAAATGAAGTCGAATATTCAATTACTTATGATACAGAGTTCCGTTTAACACTTTCAGAGAGAGTTGCCGGGAATAGGGAGGAAAGGCTATTTTGTTTCGGGATTTTTTTCCTTAGGTATGTGTATTATTTACTTAGAGAATTTGTCTAGGAGGAGATTCATGACTTTATTGGGGGAAGGGGTGTTTTCTTATAAATATCTAATAATTGCTTATAGGATTTTTTGAGTCGCTTATTTACTTGTTGCAATTTTCTGTTAAAAATTCTTGAGAGTTTTTTTAACATATAACAAGATATAACACATAATTCTTTCAATTGAAATTATTTCTGAGTTTATTTTTTAAAAATTTAAACTTACATAATATTAAATTAAACTGAACTTAAATTTGAATTTTTTTAACAACAACAATAATTTTTTTTTTTTGCGTTTTAAATTTATAATAAAATTTTTTTCTCGAATTATAATTAATATTTAAAATTTATCAAATATCAAATAAATTTTAATTTTTTAAATAATCTTATATTATTTTTATCAATACATTCTTTTTCTTCAAGACATTGGCGCAACAGCCCCATGTTAAGCCAAGACCGTCTGCCTACTGGCAGATTTCGAGATAGGATATGTTTTTCTTTTTATATGGTAGAGTTGTCAACCTTACACTCAACAGAGATATTAGACCGGGACCTACAGTTTAAAGTCGATTCCGAACCACTACAAACATTCATGGCACAGCAGGGACTCGAACACGAGACCTGTGACACTGAGCGCCAATCACTCGCCCATCAAGCCCCAATTAATACTTTACTAATTGGTAATTCAATTTTCATTTTTATGTAATAAAAATGTACTACCCTGATGAAATAATTTAAAAGAGTTATGCATCTAAGTAGATGCATGTATATCATTGTAATAAATAAGTGCGCATTCATGTAACATAAAATACATACAAACCAAAAATATTGTGAAGAGTAATTTTATTCGTTACTTTATATCTATAGATCGTCGAATGTATCAGCATGTTTTATTTTCTGTTTATAATACAAAAGCATGATTTATATCTTGTATCAGGAAAAAAATCTTTTCATCCGACATTCATATCTATTATTATTTTTATCTGTTCCTGAATGAATGATCTCCAGTTTACTTTTCTTGCTGATGCCTGCACTGTTGTCATCCAAAAGCTGGAAAGAAGGGTGGCTTCAAGACATCACCAAGAAGAATCTTCCTTTTGTCTTCGACCATTGATTAGCAGAATCCAAAGATAATTTGTTAAATCAACACGGATGAATCGGAATTTCCCTTAATGCAATTTGAGGTCGCGATCGATGGAGAAGCAAATTGAATAGGCGATGTGAACAGCTGGGAGTAAGGAACAAAGTACAGAACCCTTTTTATTCTGCCAACCGATTCTCTGAGAAAAGGCAAACTTTTCAACGGATAAATTCAAATCAAGGGTAATTAACTTGGGCAGGATGAAGACAAATGTTGATTTTTCCTGATGAAGAAGTGTCGCTAAAGTGTGGATTTCCTACAGAAATCTAGGATTTCTTATTCATTTCAGTTTTAATGCTGTTTTCTAAGAAGAAATCTCTAAGATATATATTCCAGGGAATGGAATATATTAATAATTCTAGATTTGTTATCAGTGCACTTGAAATATATGTGAGGGTATTTTATGAGCTCATGGAATAGCAGTTATTTAATTTTGTAGATTTTTTTTTCTATAAAAATGTTTCTAAGAAAACTTTGCAACTATACTTTTAAAAGTTATATTTTCAGATATTGGAGTCTTGAAATAAAAAGTATTATGTCATTTAGTGACAAAATCATTTGGTCCAATAAAATTTAAATATAGTTAGGAAATTAAAAAAAAATCTTAAAAGTAAAAGAAATTAAAAAAATATTATTATTTTTTTTTAAAATTTACATTAGAAAAGGTAAATTTATGTTTTATTCAGTTCCTTAAAATATATTTAACTAATTTTAATGAAAAATAATGTTAAGCATACATTTTAAAGTTCTTGTGATTTGAATGTTTTAGTGTAACTAAAATAAAAGTGTCTATATTTGGAAAAATTTTAATTTTTGTTTTCATAAGTCCATTCTGGAAAAACGCCATTTTTGTTTTCTAACTCTAACAAGTGATTTTAAGTCGCAAAATTGTGCTGAGTTATACTAACCCTCAGGCCTTATTTATTTCACTTTACACTGAAGTGACAAAAGTCATGGGATAGCAATATGCAAATTTTCAGATGGCAGTAGCATCGCGTAGAACAGGTATAAATGCGCAGTGCTTTCGCAGAGCTTTCATTTCTGTTCAAGTTATTCATGTGCAGAGGTTTTGACGTGATGATGACCGCACGACGGGAATTAACAGACTTTGAACGCGGAATGTTAGTTGGAGCTAGACGCATGGGTCATGCCATTTCGGAAATCGTTAGGGAATTCAACATTCCCAGATCCACTGTGTCAAGAGTGTGCCGAGAGTATGAAATTTCAGGCATAACATCCCACCATGGACAGCGCAGTGGCCGACCGCCTGCACTTAACGATCGAGACCGGCGACGTCTGCAAAGAGTCGTAAATTCTAACAGACAAGCAACACTGCGTCAAATAACTGCAGAAATCAATGTGGACGTACAAGGGACTTGTCTGTTAGAACTGTGCGGAGAAATTTGGCTTTTCTTGAGCTATTCCAGCAGAAGACCGACTCGAGTGCCTTTACTGACAGAACGACATCGCTTGCAGCGACTCTCGTGGGCACGTGAGCATATCGGTTGGTCCCTAGATGAATGGAAAACCGTGGCCTGGTCCGGATGAGTCACGATTTCAGTTGGTATGAGCTGATGGTAGGGTTCGAGTGTGGCGCAGACCCCACGAAGCCATGGACCCAAACTGTCAGCAAGGCACTGTTCAAGCTGGTGGTGGCTCCGTAATGGTGTGGGGCTGTTTTTCATGGCATGGACTTGGTCCTCTGGTGCGACTGGACCGAACATTGACTGGAAATGCTTATGTTCAGCTACTTGGAGATCACTTACAGCCATTCATGGACTTCATGTACCCAAACAACGATGGGATTTTTATGGATGACAATACGCCATGTCACCGGGCCACAACTGTTCGCGATTGGTTTGAAGAACATTCTGAACAATTCCAACGAATGATCTGGCCACCTAGATCGCCCAACATGAATCCCATCGAGCATTTATGGGACATCATCGAGAGGTCTGTTCGTGCCCAAAATCCTGCACCATCAACGCTTTTTCAATTATGGACGTCTATCGAGACAGCATGGCTCAATATTCCTGCAGAAGACTTCCAACGACTTGTTGAGTCCATGCCACGTCTAGTTGCTGCACTTCGCCGGGCGAAAGGAGGGCCAACACGATGTTAAGAGGTATCCCATGATTTTTGTCACTTCAGTGTATACAGCAGTGTTCTAAATAAAGAAAATATGAATATTTCGTTGATTTCTTCGAAGCCTTCTGACAGAAAAATAAGATTAACGCTTTCAAACAAAGATAATAAATCTCTAGTGTCTAATACGTAGGTGAAATGTATATGCATATAGAGGAACAAGCTTTAATATCCTACTTGGATATTTCCATTTTTCTTTCACTCAAACACCTCGACAAAATTCATGTTGACTCTTTTTTTTCTACATTTAAAAGTGAAAGGCGAAATTTAAAAAGTAAGCAGTTAAAATAAGCCTTAAAATTTATTTGACTAATTAATCAGTAAGCCTTAAAATATATTTGACTAATTAATCAGTAATCCTTAAAATTTATTTAACTAATTAATCAGTAATCATTAAAATATATTTGACTAATTAAAACAGTAATCCTTAAAATATATTTAACTAATTAATCAGTAAGCCTTAAAATATATTTGACTAATTAATCAGTAAAAGTAAGCCTTAAAATAAATTTGACTAATTAATCAGTAATCCTTAAAATATATTTGACTAATTAATCAGTAAGCCTTAAAATATATTTGACTAATTAATCAGTAAGCCTTAAAATATATTTAACTAATTTTAATGACAAATAATTTTAAGAATGAATTTTTAAATCCTTGCGTGATGAATGCTTTAATGGAAATTAAATGAAAGTTTTTATATTTGGAATTGTTTTCATAAAAACATTTTGCAGAAACGCCATTTTTATTTTTTAACTCAAAACAAGTGATTTTAAGTCTCAAACAATTATGCTGAGTTATATTAACCATTATAACGATCAAGCATCTTATTTATTTCACTTAATACAGTAGTGTCGAAAATTAAGAAAATATACATATTTCATCGATTTCTTCGAAGTATACTGACAAAATAAGACTAACGCTTCAAATAAAGATTACCAATAAATATCCAGTGTGTAATACGTAAGCGTATATGTACATGCATAGAGAGGAACAAGATTTAATATCCCACTTGGATATTTCCATTTTTCTTTCGCTCAAACACCTCGACAATTTTCATGGTGATTTATTGTTTTTCTACTTTAGGTGAAATTCAAAAGGATCAGTTAAAATAACATTAATATATATAAAGTTTAAATAAAGTTAATGTTAACATAATGCTTACAAAATATTTAATATCTTCATTACAGAAAGTAAATAAAATATGTATGAAACATGCTTTATCATTTTATTTTAAAAAGGGTTGAGAAAGAGTTTGCTTTAAAAAAATCCAAAATTTTTCTATAACACAGTCACCCAACGTTAAAGCAAAAGATTTTTATTACAAAATGCTTTTTTTGGCAAATAATATGGTAAAATTATATTGCGTCTTTTCAGAAACTATGTAACTCAAGTGAAATATAGAGATGGTATCATGTAGCTTTATGATCGACGTTTTAGGGATGCAGTAAACCCTGATTTCCTTTAATGCCTGCTTTTCCGAAGTATTCATAAAGTATTTGATTTTAAGAGTGATTCCCGTATGTGAGCTGTATAACTATACGAGGTCTCTACACAGCTACATAAGATTTTTCTTATCTATAGAGATTATTGGTTATAAACAAAGAGAAAGTTTGCGTCAATGCTTAAGATACAATACCTGACGGAGTTCGCTAAGAATTTTGGCGGAAAAATGGTGGAGTAGTGTAATATCTCCCTGCAGTGCACCCGGATAACGCTGAATTTGCTACATATCTACCATTATAGTGTTGAAAGACTTAGGGCAAAGTACCAGGTATTTGAAAGCAATGTTGACACAAGATTTAATATTGTCACTACAGAAAGTAAATAAAATATGTACGAAATATGCTTTATCATTTTATTTTGAAAGGGCAGAGAAAGATTTTTGCTTTAAAAAATCCAAAATTTGCTATAACACAGTCACCCAACGTAAAAGCAAAAAAATTTTATTACAAAATGCTTCTTTTCGGCAAATAATAGTTCCTTTTATTCTATCTTAAATCCTGAATAAACTTGAACTGCCAAGCTTTTAATCAATTAGAATGTTTTTTTTTTATTGTTTTCTATTTGCAAACAAAAATCCTTTCATCTATACAAACAGTAAACAATTATTTGCGTTGATTAATTCGTAGGGTTTTCGGTTCGGAATAAAATAGTCATTTCGTATTCATAGAATTACATCCCTTTCGTAAAACCTTTAGCTATTTCCAAATGAATTTCCTGAGGGCAAATGGATGAAGCTTTAAACCCCTATAAAAGTGCCTGATTTATTATTTATTTTAAAAGAAAAGAATTTTGGCGCTAAGAATGTCTTCCATTCTTTTACAACCATTTAATGGAAATTAAAATGATTTTTCGTCAAAAAGAGTTAAATGAGCTGTGTACAAAAAAAATTGCTTTAATATGGAAGGAAATGTTTTGAATATTGTTTCTTAATGTGCTATTTGTGATGAATTTTCTTCGCTTGCGTATTTCTTGGCTGTTTAATGTACTGTCTCATTTATGACATTGTTTATTGCCTTCATTCTTTCCAGGTTTGCATTTTAGGTAATGTCTCAATTTGCATACATGGCAGGAAAACTAACTTTTAGTCGGAAATTAAAGCAAATTTAATGCTGTTTTTTTCCTAAAAATATTTATTAAGATTTGTGGCTTTTAATATTATTTGAGCGTATAAAATCACATTATTACCAATTATGTAATTTTATGTACTTTTTATTTTAGTAATTGTTGTCGTTATTCAGTTAATTAGCAATAAGCTCATTATTATATTTACATTAATAACATGCTTCAAAGATTCTTTCCTTTGAAAATGAAACCGTGCCATTGAATTTAATAATGTACTTGAAAGAGTACAACTCTTTAGTTACTAAAAGGTTTTGAATCTTCAGACTTAAAATGTGCTCTATTTAGCTTTACAAACGAAATTGCTTTTAACTTTTAAAAGAAAGATATTTAATTAGCTTTTATTTAAATGTGGTAAATATTTACCGCTAATGAACAAAAGAGTCTTTTAAGTGAAATTAAATATAATGCTGGTATATTAAATATCTTCAGGACATTTTTGAGACGAACACCTTCTTTCAATTACAAGTAATTCAAGTAGTTACAGAATGTTGCAATTTAGTGAGAAAAGTTTTAAATAATCTGTTGTAATTCTGTGATACCCATTATAGGTTTTTAGAAACCTGTACAGTTACGTTATATTTGCTATATCTTAACTGTGTTTGGTTCATTAAACTCAACTCAATTTATTAACTTTTCTATAGATCCCTTTTAATTTGTATCTTTTCAATATAATTTAATTCAGATAACAGATCCTGAAATAAATTAAAAGTTGCTTCAGATTAAACATCGCCCTTCTTTTAATTTATAATAATTATTTCTAAAATGGCAAATTGTCCAGATTTTTGAAATAATTGCTAGCTTTTCTTATACAAAGACAGGATCTTTGTTGCTCAATATCGTCAGTATAGGCAAAAGAATGAGCAAAGATTACTTGCCATTATGCAATGATTTATCAAGGAATACATATTGCGAAACAATGAGAAATACAGTTAAAATTTTCATGGAAAAATTTCAACAAAAGCTTAGCTTTGGTGACTATGTACACTTATCATAGTTTTGAAAAAATGCAAAGCATTCCACAAAAAATTCTTAAAGTCAGATATCAATTGATATTTTTATGAATTTATCTAACAATATTCATTTGAGATCATGCATTAATTAAATCACGCCAATTAAAAGTCAAAAACTTTTTGAGATTTTTTTATTCAAATTTCAAAATAATTCTTAAGAATATTTTCAAAGATATATAGGATAAAATTAACTATACTAATTATAACTAACTATACTAACTATAACTAACTATACTAACTATAACTAACTATACTAACTAATCAATGATTTTTATATGTATTACATAATATATTTAATTAATGCTAATTACGCATTTAAAATCATTACATTCCTAAGAAAAACATACTTGTTAAGATCTTAAAAATCATAATTATTTATTCTTTCTTTTGAGTTTTATTTTTAAATAAATATCCTGTTCATTTCCTTATTTAAAAATCTCCATTTGTATGTCAAATGATTGGTACTGAATAATGTACTAATTAAAATATTGGAGTCATTTGTTTTCGAATCGGAAATAATATATTATTTTAAATGATCGAAATCAAAATCCATTTCAGATTATAACTATAAAGTAATTTCTTTACTTAAACTCAGTTATAATTTGAATAAAATTAAAAATTATATAATACGGATTTTTTATGACAACATGTGTCTAATTAAATATAAAAATATATATTCTTCGAAAACTAAATAAGTATATTTAAAGGTAAAAAAAGTGTTAGTTTATAAATTTTGATAGGTTTGTATAATAATCAATGATTTTTTGTATGAAAATTGTAAGAAACCCAACAGTGATTTTATTTAATTCATAAAATTAACTAATACAAGAATAAACATTGTAAAACTATGCCTTCAGTTTTTATAGTAAAATATAAAATAACATCTGAAGTAAAAGACACAACTATCCAATAAATGCCACCAGTTACTTTCACTTTGTCGTCATTTATACCTAACGGAAGGACCAAATTGTAAGAAACCCAGCAGTGATCTTATTTTATTCATAAAAATAATTAATACAAGAATAAATAAACATTATAATATCCAATAAATGCCAACAGTTACTAAGTATTCAATTTGTCAACATTTAAAAATGGAAGGATCAAATTGTAAGAAACCCAACAGTGATCTTATTTTATTCCAAGAATAAACATTATAATACTATGCCTTCCGTTTTTATACTAAAATGTAAATAACAACCGAAGTAAAAGCACAACTAAATATCCAATAAATGCCAACAGTTACTAAGTATTCAATTTGTCAACATTTATACCTAATGGAAGGATCAAATTGTAAGAAACCCAACAGTGATCTTATTTTATTCATAAAATTAATCAATACAACAATAAACATTATAATAGTACCATGCATTTAGTTTTTATACTAAAATGAAAATAACATTTGAAGTAAAAGACACAACTAAATATCCAATAAATGCCAACAGTTACTTTCACTTAGTCAACATTTATACCTAACGGAAGGACCAAATTGTAAGAAAAGCAGTGATCTTATTTTATTCATAAAATTAATTAATACAAGAATAAACATTAAGAATAACATTTATACTAAAATGAAAATAAGAACTGAAGTAAAAGACACTACTAAATATCCAATAAATGCCAACAGTTAATAAGTTTTCACTTTGTCAACATTTATACGTAACGGAAAGGGAAAAGCGCGGTTTGGGAAGATGCAGTTCGGTATTAATGTTAAGCCATCATTTACATTGTAAAACGGAAAACGAGGCTCTTTTTCGAAGAACTCCCATTTGGAAAAAGAATTGGCAGGGAAGAGAAAAAGCATCTTTGAAGACCGTAAAAGAGAAAGATTCTTCTCGAAGAAGTTCTGTATTGTTCTGTCGAGGTGGCAAATCGAGTGAATAGATATCTCACTTCTAAGGGAGGGTTGCGCTCAGGGATTAGAGGAAATGAGAATCCCTCTTTCTAAAACTAGCCTCCTATGATCCTATACTGGAGCTTTCTTTTATGTAGCTAAAGTATTACTTCCCTCGGACCAATACTTTAATTGCTTTACCTTAGAATGCAGACTTTTTTTATTTTTACTAAGTTTTAACTTTTTTTTTTTACTTGCAAATATAGAATGTCCGGAAAGAACATATTAGGTGTTGTGGATTATCTCTTTTCAAAAGAAAAAAAAAAGAAAATCGGATCTATAAGTCGGTCTTTTTTTACTTCCTAACTAATGTTTTTCCCCCACGAAGGAATATTTGTTTTTAGTTTTATTTTTGCGTTTATTTAATTTTTTTATATAGTTTAAAATGACTTTTACAGAAAGAGCTGTTATATGAGCTTTTCGATATATTTCTGAATATCGATCTAAAGAAGGATTACCATGTTGTGAAATTGTTAAAAAAATCATCGATTCTTGCATGTCTGCAGCGTTTTGAATTTTATATCCACTTTATGTATGCATGTAAAATGATATTCTATTCAAAAGTTTATAAGGATATTTATTTGATTTTAAATGAGGAGTGTTAAGTCAAGAAGGCATATGAATCAATATATTGCAGTTAATAATAATTTTATGCTAATAATTATTGTTAATTGCGTGAATTTATAACCACACAGAAATTATCTATATTAAACATAATTGTGAAATATGAATGTTTGTTGGTAATACTATAATTAAAATACTTCTAAAGTATGAACTGAATTTACATTGTTGCAAGACATAAATTGATTTAAACATTACCCAATTATAAATTGCAATTTTAATATGACTGCCATTTTCATGATTTGAAAGAAAAACAAGCATGAGCTTGATTTTAATTGATTCCCCATTTTTCTTTAAAAAGCAACATCAGGCAGATTTCTATAAAATTTATTCTTCACTACTTATTAATGCAATCTCATTGAGTTTAAGGAAACATTTTTTTAATTTTTAATTTATACATAAATTTATAAGGAAAGTTTTTTTACTAGATTATTTACTTTTACATCTAACCTCTTAAAAATCAAAAAAAAAAAAAAAAAAAAAAAAACTTTTAACCCTAACGCCAAGTAAATTAAAAAAAGCTTAGTTATGAGAGATTAGCAACAAAATGTAATATGGAACTTTCTAATTCAGCTTTCAGTAATATTAAATCACATTATTATATGTGCTAAATTTATTTTGTACATTAAATCCGTAGTTCAAAACCATGTAAGCATGTTTCAAAGTAAGCATGTATTTTCTATACATGTTTACTTCTTTATATCGCTCAAAATTACGCAAAAGATTCAGTAAAAAATTATTTTTGAAGATTAGCAACAAAATGAGAAATAACATTTTATACATTTATTGACTTTCAATAGTCTTAAAAAAACCAGAATGTATAAATAACTTTATTTTAAAAGTAAGAATAAATTCTTATATACAAACAAATTCTTTTCCATTTTCTCCATTCGTATTCTTCTTTTCACAGCTATTCGTTGAAAAATATACGGAATCAATCTCTTAATCATCAATACTGTTATTGTTGTTTTCAAATGTCGTGCGCTTTGGTTTCATGTAATTTGTTATTATAACGGCTGATATGTAGCAGATTTAACGTTATCCAGAAGGAATCACGATTACTTGTGCTGCTATGTTGCTCCATCACAATTGGGAACTGACAATCCCAGGGGTGATATGTGAAGTTTCACATCCCTCTCCCGGCTTCTCAAGCCCAATGGAGGACTTATTTTGGTGCATTAAATTATTTTGCCCATCGTCAGCATAACTACATGGGCTTTCTGTTCGGCTTCGCATGTTAAGTTTTCAAACTCAGCTCCCAACTTCAGAAACCCAATGGACAATTATTCAGGCCACTACATTTCTTAAACAATTTAAGTGAATGTAAGTTGGTTGAATTCAGTTTAGCAATGGAATGAGTAATGGTATTTAAACTTTTTATTTTCAGTAATAGTAAACTGAGGCATGATGTAATAATGTTCTTAAATTTGAAATGTTTGAATCCTTAAATTTACAGAAAATAATTTTTTAATGCGAGATTGCCGCTTTTTATAATCTTTTGAGAAAAACAAGCATCGTTACTACCGTCAAATATACACTGAAGTGACAAAAGTCATGGGATACCTCTTAATATCGTGTCGGCCCTCCTTTCACCCGGCGAAGTGCAGCAACTCGACGTGGCATGGATTCAACAAGTCGTTGGAAGTCTTCTGCAGGAATATTGAGTCATGCTGTCTCGATAGACGTCCATAATTGTGAAAGCGTTGATGGTGCAGGGATTTTGGGCACGAACAGACCTCTCGATGTTGTCCCATAAATGCTCGATGGGATTACATGTCGGGCGATCTAGGGTGGCCAAGATCATTCGTTGGAATTGTCCAGAATGTTCTTCAAACCAATCGCGAACAGTTGTGGCCCGGTGACATGGCGCATTGTCATCCATAAAATCCCATCGTTGTTTGGGTACATGAAGTCCATGAATGGCTGCAAGTGATCTCCAAGTAGCTGAACTTAAGCATTTCCAGTCAATGTTCGGTCAGTCGCACCAGAGGACCAAGTCCATTCCATGAAAGAACAGCCCACACCATTACGGAGCCACCACCAGCTTGAACAGTGCCTTGCTGACAGTTTGGGTCCATGGCTTCGTGGGGTCTGCGCCACACTCGAACCCTACCATCAGCTCTTACCAACTGAAATCGTGACTCATCGGACCAGGCCCGCGGTTTTCCATTCATCTAGGGACCAACCGATATGCTCACGTGCCCACGAGTCGCTGCAAGCGATGTCGTTCTGTCAGTGAAGGCACTCGAGTCGGTCTTCTGCTGGAAATAGCCCAAGAAAGCCAAATTTCTCCCAACAGTTCTAACAGACAAGTCCGTTGTACGTCCCACATGATTTCTGAGGTTATTTGACGCAGTGTTGCTTGTCTGTTAGAATTTACGACTTTCTTTGCAGACGTCGCCGGTCTCGGTCGTTAAGTGCAGGCGGTCGACCACTGCGCTGTCCATGGTGGGATGTTATGCCTGAAATGTCATACTCTCGGCACACTCTTGACACAGTGGATCTGGGAATGTTGAATTCCCTAACGATTTCCGAAATGGCATGACCCATGCGTCTAGCTCCAACTAACATTCCGCGTTCAAAGTCTGTTAATTCACGTCGTGCGGTCATCATCACGTCAAAACCTCTTCACATGAATAACTTGAACAGAAATGAAAGCTCTTCTGCGAAAGCACTGCGCATTTATACCTGTTCTACGGGATGCTACTGCCATCTGAAAATTTGCATATTGCTATCGCATGACTTTTGTCACTTCAGTGTATGTTAAGTAGTATTACGTTAAAAATGAGTTACTTACAATAAAATAATATACTATTACTTTATTCGAAAGTTAATTTTACTTAATTCAATTTAATTTTTTTAAATTTTAAATTAGATATTATTTAGATTAATTTAAACTCATGGTTTGTGAAATGCAACACCATGAAGGACTTACGCGAGTGAGCTGAAATTTTCAGGAAATGCAAATTAGTGCATGATTTGCAAATGATTAGAATTTCAAATCTGTAGCGCATGCGTATGCTGAGCAGCGCCCTCTAAACGGCGGATGGATCCAAATAAATAGACGGCTGTAGCGAGGCGTGTATGGTTATCGGTGGTTATCTGCTAGTGGTAAAACGTTAGCTCAATCGTTACTTATGCCTCTTCGACGAAAGAGAGCGAGATTTGAACAACTTACAGAGTTTGAACGGGGGAGAATCATCGGCCTTCGTGAAGCTGGATTGTCTTATCGTGCAGTAGCCGCTCGTGTGCAGCGTAACAGCAGCACAGTGATGCGTCTTTGGAAGCAGTGGGACGGACGAGTGTGTCGGACAACTCGGAAATCCGGGAGTGGACCCCGAAATGTGACGTCAGCTCGCGATGATAGACACCTGGTCCGCATTTCGCTGACGGACCGTACAGCTTCCTCTGAGACAATTGGCAGCACAGTGGTCAATAGCTACAGGTGTTTCATTGTGTGCTTCATCAATTCGTAGACGTTTGCTGCAGCGTGGACTGCGCGCAAGGACTCCTTTATACAGGGATCCCTCTCACGCTAAACCATCGCCACCTTCGGCTACAATGGGCCGCTCAGCATAGAGACTGGCGTGCTGATTGGCAGCATGTCGTGTTTTCTGACGAATTCCGCTTTAATTTGTGGTACCATGATGGCCGCTTTCATGTCAGACGCTATGCCGGTGAATGCTACCTTCCGGAGTGCATTATCAACACGCCACAGTGGACGAACACCCGGAGTTATGGTCTGGGGTGCCATAGCATATCATGGACGATCTCAATTGCTAAGAATTGTGAGCAATCTGAACATCAACCGGTACATCAGTGCAGTTCTACAGCCCCAAGCTGTTTCCTTCCTTCAAAGCTTGCCAGGCGCTGTATTTCAACAGGACAATGCCCACCCTCTTATCGCTAGGACTGTTCAATCCTTCTTTGCAATGCGGCAGGTACAGCTTCTTCCTTGGCCTACGTATTTCTCCGGATATGTCGCCGATTGAACATGTGTGGGATTTCGCTGGTCGGCGTCTCGCTCGTGATCCTCGTCCTGTTGCTTCTGCAGACGAACTTTGGGAGCGCATACAAACAATATGGAATGCTCTCCCCTCAGACAGACATTCAAAATTTGTTAATTTAAAAACTCCATGCTACGTCGTGTAGCAGCATTTATTGCGGCGCTTGGTGGCTACACAAAAATACTGATTCCGATCTCTTGTTATTGTTTGTTTGCTTTGAACATTTAATCATTTATTTGTACCACTACCACTCAACTGTGTATTAAATTTCATTCAATTATGACGATTCCTTCATGGTGTTGCAATTTTCACAAACATGAGTTTAAATTAGATATTATTAGATACTTTTTTCGTAAGTCAATGCAATTAAGACAGTTTGTTTCTCTACAATAACAAGAAGCTTAAAATATATGGTTTAAATGAAATTGAAAATGTTATTCGTTAGTGTCTGACAGAAATACCCATCTTGACAATTAGCTTTAATTTCCTTCAATTATAAACCCTATATCTAATGTACCAAACACGTATCTGGTTTTTTAATTGGGGTTATTTTAACTATCCCAATTTTACCAATCAGTCTGCTATTCTTTGGAAACTCTTTTACTCAGAAAAATGCATGAAAAAGTCCTTATAATTAAGACCGTTTGATTCTCGAACAAAACAATAAGCTTAAAAAAAGTTTGAATGAAAACCCTAGTCTTCATTCCAAAACAGGATCTAACTCATCTTCAGAATTAGCTTTAATTTATTTCATTTCAAAACAACATTTCAAAAGTACATAACGAGTATTTGGTTTCTCTAATTAGATTTAGTGTTAATTATTCTGTTTTTTGTCCATCAATCCGCTATTTTCTTGACTATTCTTTACTCAGAAATCATGCTTTTCTCTTTTTAATTTTGAAAAACTATTAGTACAATTAGTTATGCTTTGAGAAATTTCTTCAAGAATAAATTTCTTCTATTTTATTGTAATGAAATTGCATTTCTATAACCATGATCTTATTAGTTCATTTATTAGTACATAATTATTTTTCTTATAATAGAAAATACTCCATTAAAAACATTTTTTAACTTTTCAGTTTTTTTCGTGTCTTTTATCGTTTAATTTTTGTTACATTTCTTTTTTGAAAATGTTTTGAAAAATAAGTAATTTTCAAACATTAGTATTCAATTATTAATTAATCCTTTTTTGAAAACATTAAAAGAAACTTAATGTAAAAATAGAATGTGAACAAGCATCCCAAATTCCCCCATTCACAGAATGCTTTAATAAAGGTAATTATTGATTATTGCCCTCAAATCCTTCATTATTTTGAAACAAATTGTAAAAGATAAGTCTCTAGACATCCACTTGCTCTAATTCTTAAGGAACGTGATTACTTTAAAATTATTTTAAAAATATAATACCTTACTGCAAACTGTTAAAAGACATCATCAAATTAAAAATAATGCAAATGTTATAACATTTAGATAAATGAATTGATTGAAATTTTATTCTAGCTCATTCTTTAAAGTTATATTTTAGTTCACATGTACCCTTTAAGTAACCTAAGATGTCAGAAGCAGTTGATAAAAAGTTCAATCATATATTTAAAAATAAAAATTTCGAAAATAAATTTTTCAGAAATAAGAACAAAATAAAAATTATTTTTACAAAGACGACATACATACAAAAATTAAAATCTTCTGATATTAAAACAAATTATTTAAATGCTATAATTTATCTAGATTTTTGTTCACATAAAAGTGGATTTATTTTCCACGATTTAAGATAAACTATTACATCAAGTAAATAATTTGTAATAAAACAGCTACACTGATAAAAAAATTAAACTGCAAGCTCAAAAATATCTCCTCATTACGACATTATTTTACTTAACCTTAACATATGGTTAAATAGCTAAGTAAAATCTATTGCACTGTAATAAAACAGCTGCACTGGTAAAACAATTAAATTGCAAGCTCGAAAATATCTCATTCCAACATTATTTTATTTAACCTTAATTAATGTATGGTTAAATAACTGAGTAAAAATCTGTTACATTGCACAAAATCTATTACATTGTAATAAAACAGCTGCACTGATAAAAAATTAAATTGCAAGCTCAAAAATATTTCTTCATTCCGACATTTTTTTTTACCTACCTTAATTAATATATGGTTAAATAACTAAGTAAAATCTATTACATTGTAATAAAACAACTGCAATGATAAAAAAAAATTAAATTGCAAGCTCAAAAATATCTACTTATTACGACATTATTTTATTTAACCTTAATGTATGGTTAAATAACTAAGTAAAATCTATTACATTGCACACATATTTCGCCACCCCAATTTGAAATGAACACCCTCTAGTAGTAACATCTGAAGGTTCATACATTCCTCTTATAATCCTCTATACACCAATACAATCCTGCTCCATTTTATTAAAAATAAAAAAGTGAGACTCATTATTTTAAAACTGCAAAAATTTTTAATTAATTTTTTGTTAATCCTTTACTAGTTTTTGAATTTTTTGAACCGATTTATTATAAAAGATTATAATTAACGCCTAAATTTTACTTTCACGTGGCTCGAAGATCCCTGTGTTGAAAAATTTAAATAAACAATTTTCCTACATTCCGAGAAACATCACGTATATACATCACATATTTCGCCTACACAATTTGAAATGAATACCCCTAGTGGTATCATCTGAAGGTTCATGCATTCATCTCAAAATCCTCTACATCCACAATTCTGAAACAAAATCATCCATCCACCAATACAATCCTGCTCCATTTTATCAAAAATCAAAAAGTAAGACTCATTATTTTAAAACTGTGAATTTTTTTAAATAAATCATTCTGTTAATCCTTTACTATTTTTGGAATTTTTTCAACCGATTTATTATAATGATTACAATTAACGCCTAAATTTTACTTTCTCGTGGCCCAAAAATCCATGTGTTGAAAAATTTAAATAAACAATTTTCTCTACATTCCGAGAAACATCACGTATTCAATTAGTATGTTGTTAACGGTTCAGCATAGTTTTGAGGGGCTGTAAATAAATAATTGATTCACGCTTTAAGATAATTGGGCATAGCGTAAAATTCCCTAATATATTTTAAACTAGTTATTCCGGGACAGTGGTACAGCCAGTCAATGCAAAACACTTTACGACTGCAGCTTTAAATTTTTCACATAAGTTTCAGTTCAGAATTAGCAACTAACGAGAAACAAAGCATTTTTTTGGATGCCTTCACTTCAATTTTTAAAGCTTTTCTGGAAGATTAATTACCGATGCTGTTAGCTTGGGAAATAAATTAAAGACAAGCACCGAGGAATAATTAGGTAGTCGTGTCAAGCATAACCTTGGGTTTTACGTGAAATTTTTAATTAGACAACAATTATTTTTACTTTATTAACAACGCACAATGGAAATGTTATTAATGGAAGTGTTCATCATTGTTATTGTTGGGAGACAATAATTTTTGGTTTTTAATTCCACATTATTGTCTCTATTTGGTGTGTCAAATTTATTTACCTTAAAAAATAAGTTTTATGTGTGAGAACATTGAATTTTCTTTTTCACAATAGAGTCTTTTTAGATAATACTGGATTTTAAATGGTACAGAGATTAAAACGTTTATTTTGTTTGATTAAATTTTTTATAATTATGATTTAAAGATTATTTTGTGTTTCAAAATATATTTATTGCGAAAGACCTATTCATACATATTATGCATATATACATGTATGTATAATATGTAATCCTAAAATAGATTGAAAAATATAAATTATTGAAAAGAAATTAATAATATAGTAGTTAATTATTCATAGGATGATGTACTTATTGCTATATTTTTATGAGGTAGAATATAAATAAAAGTAAAATTATCTTACGTACAGCAAAAATTTAAAAACAGTTTTTTTATAAAAAATAAACATACCATTGAAAATGATTAATTATTAAGAGATCTTTTCACCTTTTAAAAGATTGTTCTTTACTGCTGCGTAGTAAAACATTTAAAGGGACCATTAAAGAGAACCATTAACATTTAATTTGCATTCATGTGTCATTTAAAGGGGCCTGATGGCCAAGTGTCTGGCCTTCGGTGCCATAAGTTTTGTTTTTGAGGCCGTCAATGTCATGGATGTCTGTAGTAGTTTGGAATCCATTTTAAATAGTAGGTTTAATATGACTGTTGGAAGTTTGGCTGACAACCCAGTCGTAAACAGAAAACATCTTCTGTCTCAGAAATCTGTCAGTAAGCAGACGGCCTTGGCCCACCATGGAGTTGTTGTGCCAATGAAGAAGAAAACTTTTAAGATTGTTATTAGTAAAAATTAATTCTTTTTTTTTGTGAAATATTTAGTATGTTTAACTCTTTGTTCTAATCCAGTAATTTCACTATTTGAATGGAATAATTTATAAAAACAATAATTAATATTTGTTATTTGTTTTTATAGAAATAAATGATATAAATATTCACAACAATAATTTATTTTAACTCTATAATTATTTGAATACACTGTTGATCTACAATCAAGCTACTTATGCTAACTGAAAAAGTTTAAAACAAAATTTATCCTTAAACGTCCATATAATATAAAAAATAAATAATCTCTTCAAAACCATTCTACACATTTACCTAATACCTATATTTTTCTTCCGAAGTTGTTATCCATAAATAAACAAATTTCACAAAAGCATTATGAGAATGAATTTGTTCATAATATTTTTATGTGTGGATTTATATTTTTGGTATGCTAATTAAGATTGACATTTATGTATCATTAAAATACGCAATTCTTTTTTATTCATATAGGATGGCATTTAAACGCTATAAGTATGTATATATATTATTCAAACTTCAGTTTAATATGGTGAGGCAAGCCCATATTTTTTCTAATAGCCTTAAATAAATTTTCTTCTACATGTATATTGATTTTTTGCTGATTTTTAGAGAAACAATAAAAAAGGTTTATGAAGAAGGAGTTATTTAGTTTCTCTTAATCTGAATACTGATAATAGCAAATGACCTATTACGAATTCTTTATTGTCACATACAAACGTAGTGCTTGCTATAGTAATATATAGTTATGTATTAAATAAATACAACCTATTGTAATACAAAGTTAATCTTGAAATTCAAAAACCATGCAAATAATATTTCTCTTCACTTAGATTTATTTTCGCTGGTAGTATTGCAATAATCAATTAATGCCATTTATAATTACCAATTAGAGACCTTAAATTAACTATTTTCTTTTTTAATGGTAATTTCACATAACTTTAACATTTTAGAAATATTTAAATAACTTATTTATGTTTAATTTATTCACAATCAATAATCTGAATAATTTTTTTCAATCTCTAAACTTCCTTGAAGCTCGTTAGAGTTTAAATAAATTACAAAAATGTATGCCTAAAAACTAAAAGTTATTCACAAAAGCTTCTGAATAATTTTCTTCTACATCCGAATTTTCTTAAAAGCTCATCAGAGTGGAGAAAAAAATGTCTTCGCGCTAACACCAGTTAAACTCATTAGGAATAAAACCGTCACACTGAATTATACTTCCCCGTACATCGCGTTAGGTGACGTTCACAGACCGTAACAGCGTAAGTAAGTTACTTAAATTTCTGTTTGAAACGAGCATAGATAGATATGCCTGCGATTTGTCCATGGACTTTTGAATAAACTTTCTTCTTCTTCTACTTCTTCCTCCAAGTCTAGATTTTCTTGAAGCTCATCAGGATGACAGTGCCTATAAAACAAGAAAAAGATGAAAATTACTGCCACAGTTATCTAAAGTGAGATGTTGTGAGTAGGTGGCGGGGGTGGGAAGTTTCCCGCTTCATTAAACCGATGGCTCGAAAATGGGAAGGGGTACAATCTATCAGCGTCAACAGCTCCCCAAGTTTTCTGAGTAATTGAGTCAATCAGTTTTCAGAGAATGTTGTTCACAAAAGGAGGAGAGAGAGTTGAGAGGGGTGAGAAGGAAGACTGGGGGTTAGACCGGGGGGTTAGAGAGGGAAATGTATTTCTCTTTCTTTTTTTTTTTTTTTTTTTTTTTTTCCAATCCTCTCCTCATACATCTACGAGGAGGCATAAAGGCTAAAGAATGAGCGATGAGGCGTTTAAAAACAAAAGTATAAAAAGCCTGGGGGAAGGGGGTGCTCTAGAGCGCAGTTTACAGATATATGTGAAAGAAAATACCCCTTTATGTATTCCGAGACAATTGAGACAACTTTCAATGCAATAAATTTTCAACGGGAAAAACAGGAGAAGGGAGAGAATTTCCTTTTATGAATTTCTCATAATTTCGTGAAATTTTTCGAAAAACTTAGTTTAAGAAAATACGTTTCGCTCTTACCGAGTTTGGGAGACAGCAGGGAATATATTTATTTATTTATATTTGGATGGAAATACGGGTCTTATATTTAAATTGGATTTTAACATCAAATGATTTTGAAATAAAACTGAACGGCTGCCTTCTTAAAATCAGTTATTTTGTAGCCAATAAAAATTTAAGAGAAGGAGATGTTGATTTAATGAATGAGAATTTGAAAATTTTTATCAAAATAATTGCACATTACTAAATATCTAAAATCTCTAGCAAACTCAGATTACATTTTTTTTTTTTTTTTTTGATAAAGAAATCATTTCTCTGTTATTCCTATATCTTTATATATTTTTAAATTTTATTAGGAAGGAATGCGCAAAAGAAGAAAATAATAATAATGCAAATATGAATAATATTATTTTAATGATCGGTTTTTTTTCACCATTAACCTCAATGTATTTTTTAATTTTTACATTTTAACTATATTTTCATTTTAAATATTAATCAGTTTTACGCATTAATATTTAATTTTTAAACATTATTCAATTTTACAATTTTACAACCTTATTTTTTTACTATAAATTATGTTTCTAAAATGATTAATTTGTTATTCAATTCCTTTATAATTATAATGAGAGGATTCATTTGTTTAGATATGGGAAAACAAAATTAAACTTTCATTTATTAAGTGCTTATAGTGCGTATTTTACTGTGTCATAAAATATCATACTTAAGATTTGTTTTAGGGAGGTTTATATTAAATTTCATTTAATACTGCAACAAAAGCAACAGAGCAGAAGCTGCAACTGATCCTCATTAAAACGTGGTAATACAAACTTCCAACTTCATGCACCGTCGTAAAATGGGGCACAAAGAATCAACGGCTGCTAATGCTATGTTACGAATAGTATAGTTCACATATCTATTTTTGAAGCATTTAAAATGACATAATATAATTTTCTATCCACCATTTTCAATGTGCTTATTATGATCAACATTTATTTGCTTTTCATTTTATTTTAAAGCGACATGAACTGAATGTTGTACGATTGCTGTTCAACGCCATCTGTAACAAAATGCACACGAATAAAACTGACAATTGTGAATTGACAATCGCATGTTCACCATAAAAGCAAATATATGTTTACACTTATGTACCATATATACATTAACATATACGTATTTCTTAAATATCAGAAACATGATTGAATTTGTCATATAATTTGCTTCAGAGATATATGACTAATTTCCGAAATATTTTGTTAATTTTGTTTTCCAGTAACTTTTTGCAATAAACGCAAATATGTTTATGATACTTTCAGTTTCAAAATCAGTTTTGAAACTGGTTTTAGTTGAAAATTCCTTTTATAATGGAATAACATGAAATAAAAGAGAAGATCTTTAATTCACCATCAAATGCATAACATTTATTTTATTATTCCATTTCGAAATAAACTTGTATAATTTAAAAATATGCACAATTAACAATAAAAAATATTATTCGATTGTTATGAAAAATATTATTTTTAAATTTATATTAATTAATCCCAAAACATTTCAAAATTTTGAAATATTGATTTATTTTTGTTTCTGTTTTCATTTAAACAGTATAATTATGTTCTTTTCAAAATAGAAACATAAAAATAAATTTCCTGGAAATAAGATCCTTTTATATTGTGTTTGTTTTCTATCGAAGCCATTCACGAATTTTTATAATGTTGACAAATTGTTTGCTTATTTCTGTATATATGTATTTCGGCATGTTTTTATAGTTAGATACATTAATTATAAATATAATTTTGATTTATATAACTTTATGTATATTTAAAAAATTTTGGAATATATATCTCTTGATTAATATGAGTGCGTTTTTTTAGCATTTGCTATTTAACAAGGATTTTTTATGTCTTATTATACATCAAACAAATTTGATATTTTAATAAATTTTAAATCCTATTTATGCATTTAAATCAATTTTACTAATAAAAATGCAATGAACTGTATAAAATATTTAAACCTTCAAGCATTTTGAATTTATTTTCCATTTTGAATTTGTTTTTGTTTGAAGTATTTTGAATATATTTTGAAGAAGAATTTTTTTCATTTAGACAATACTATTTAAATAAATTTTCTGTTTTTAATTCTTTTAAAAGTTCCTCTGTGTGTTGAAATATTTTATTGTGGCAACACTTGCAACCAATATATATATAATTAGAATTTTTATTTTTGAAAACAAATTAAAATCATAAATATTTCAAAGTTTTTAAATATTTATGATTTTTTAACAATTTCAACATGCATCTAAGCAAGAAATAATTTATTTTTGAGCCGAAACAGTAAGAGCTTTTTACATATGACTTGAAAACATTTAAATAATTTCAATTGAAAGTCTTACAAAACAATACTTTTGCCCATTACAATTTATTACTTATTGAGAATTCTTTATTTCTATTCATAGCCAATCATGTAGCAATTTCAGATGAAACTCAATTGACATTAAAACATTCTCGTTTTAATTTTCGGAAATTAATTTTCGAATTAAATTTTAAATCAAAATTTAACTTGACTTCACGTAACGCTTATTAAATTACGCATGAAGAATTAATTAAAAGGGCAAATTGTATTTAATTTAATTTTTAAATTAAGGGCAAATTTGATTTGACAAATGTTTGATAAACTGTCACATAAAATCTGACAGAAATGTTTTCTGTAAAAAGTTTTATTAATAAATTTTTATACATTTTGTAAAACAATTTTATTTGTTTTTAAATTTAACCAAATTTGAGATTCGAAAATATTTAATATTTCTTTAAGAAAAATTTAGTTCACATAAATTGCAAATTTCAGAATTACAGTTTGTTTTCTACTTATTATTTCTCCTAAACGTACATTTATTCTTCATTGTAAAAATTAAAGCAATTAAATTAATCTACTGTTCCCTTTTTTTTGCCTCGTGTTGGATAAACACTGAACAAATTGCTTCAAATACTTTTAGGTCTTGAAAAGCTAGGCCATTAAATCTAAATCGCTGCTGCATGTGGTCGGGTTGAGAAAACGGTAAGAAACAACATCTGTGTCAAAGTCTTTCTATGTTGTTCGAGACTTTTATTTCATTCTCGTAATGCCATTATTTTCCGAGAATACCCAAAACATAGTCAAAACCATGTGAAAAGACCACATCCACATATTTAAAGTAGGCAAGCAGCTTTAGTAGTATTTCTTCGTAACTTCTATGCTATAATGAGTTGTTGTTCCTCGATGTATTTTGTAACATTTTCTTATATAATTAATTTATACTTAATTGACCGTAGTCTAACGCATGACATCGCTGGAAAGTTTAATAGACACATATCATCGCACTGCCCTCGACCTCCGTCAATTAATTACAGAACATCTAATTGTGCATCATTTATCACTTAACCATTTGTAGTAGACTTTGATCACAAAGTAATGACCCTGCGATGCTTATGCAAAGTTATTCTATTGCTTGTTACGAAGGAGACGTGGTGATTTGATTAAAATAGACTTTGTTTAAGCACTGGAAAAGTTTCAACTGGATTTATCGCACATGCTTCTTTTTCTTTATTAATGCAATGGATGAAAATGTAATTTCAAATAAGTTCATAAGTTAAATCAGGAAAAGGATTTCATGCTAAATTGTTAAATTTTGTGTGATTTTAAAAAAAAAAAAAATTAAGTAAATAGAATCCCTAAAACACCATTAAAATACAGGAAGGTTTTAGACTGATTGCAGATGAAGAGATTACCACGAAATATCATAAAGAATTTATATAAGCCAATAAGCTCAATATTAATATTACATTTAATTTCATAGTTTTACTTGCATAATGAATTTTTGAAGATGTGTGTTTATTGGTTGCAGTATAACTTTTATTTTCTGAAGTAGATTGATTTTTTAGAAATCAAACTCGTTTTAGAGATTATAACAAAATAATAGAGAAAGAAGGAAGATAATACCGTGAAATATTTAAATTGAGATGCTTTTTATTGTTTAATTATTACCGTTTTCTTGTTGCACAAAAAAAAAAAAAAAAAAAAACACACACACACATTGATAACTTCCTTCTTTTGATCTAAATCTCGGATTTTTAAAAAGTTACTTTAATACAGATAAAAAAAAAATTGCCAAATTCTAAACAATTAATTTTGTAAAAAACAAAGAAAATAAACTTTATTTTTTACATTGCGAAAAAGAGTAAACTAGAATATTGAAGTCAGGGGGAGAAATTCAGCACCCGATTCTCAAGAATATTTTGGATGAAAAGCTATCATCAAAATTATGATTTGAATTCGTTTGCTTTTTAGTACTAATACAATACCAAATTATCTAATGAATTTTGTCTTTAATAATTCCCAAGAATGCAAAATAAAAAAAATATCCGAAACATTTTAAAATTTGTTTTATATTTTCCTTTTAATTTGTTTACTTCTTTTTGTACAATTAAACTTTTTCTACTGTTGTTAGCTAATACAGTATTAGAAAAATTATTGTTGAATTTAATTTCAATGAAGTCATTAATTTCTAAAAGAATATATGATACAAAATTTTGTATGAAAACTTATTCGAAAATATGTAAAAGTCTTATGATGTTTACTCGAACATTTCTTAAAATGAAAAATAAATTCTTCGGTTTTTTTTTATCTGTTTAATCATATCTTATATTCCTGATGAACAATTCAATTTTACAAATGAACTCGAGAACTTATTTTAAAAGCTGTTTAAAAGTATTTGATAAATAGAAATGTTACAAAGAAACTTTTATAAACATTTTAAGCATTATTTCATTTTAATTATCTTTCCCTAGTCGCCTGATTGAATTTATTAATTTAATATAAACACTTCATACAAATTTTACAGAAATTTTTTTTTAAATTAAAGAAAAAGGATTTTAATCTTAATGTAAATGTCCACGATTTTGAAAAATATTATATTTTAACTATATGAAGCACTAACTCATTAATTCCCAATAATCTTCTACAGTAAAAATTTAAAATGAAAATTAATTTTATTTCTTTTTGTTTCAATTCTTCCAATTCTTCAATTCTTTCGCCAATTTTAATATAAAAATTCCACTATGTTATCTAAATTTGAAAAATATAAGCCTCAATATTTGAAAAAGAACCCATAGAAGTATAAAAACAAATTAATGCCCAAAAGGATAAATAAAAAAATCATTTCATAAATTTAACTCGATTTGAATTGTATGTTCATATTCATATGCATATTTCAAATGTCTAGTTGAATATACATAACCTTCAAACTTCTTCTTCCAATTAGTCAAAATATCTCAGGACCTCTTTGTATAGCAGGACAAAGAAGACTCTGGAGTGCTTTCATGAATGGCTGGTTTTTCTTGACTAAAATGTTATAATTCGTTTCAAATTAGTTTTAAAATAGCTTCTATTGATAAAAGATAACTAAATTGGTTATTTTCAATTGTAAAGAATTATTAAGTTTCATTGCATTTTAGTAGCATAATTATTTGTTATACGCCTGAGTTTAGAACTTTTACATCAATACACATACATCTTTTTTAATTTGTTCAACAAATCGAAATATTTAAGTTAGCTATTAAAATATAAAACATGACAAGAATATTTACTTTACTTAATCTGAAATATATAGAAAAAAATTTGTCGTAACTGAATTTTCATGATATTTTTTAAATTTATTCATTACTGAACAGTTAAAGGAGAAAAATTGAAAATGAGAATAATGTTTAATAAAATTTTTACATTTTTATTTAGCTATGATTTATTGAATCTAAAAAATAATACTTAAACGACTTGCTACGATTTTAAAATGTTATGGTATGGTATTTTTATTGGTATGTTGATTCCTTTTTTCTTTTATATTTAATTTTCATCGATATGAATATTATTATAAACATAAGAGCATTATTTATTTGTCTTTAATTATTTTATGTTTCATTAAAATAAAAATACTTCATAAAATAAGACTGCTCCTTTAAATTTTAATAAAAATGTAAATAAACTGTTTACTTTTGATTTATGTACTTATTAGGAATTATTTATTTATGTATGGATACAAAGTTTCCTTTCTATTAAACTTGAAATACAAACAAATAATTGAATTAAAAGAATTAGGATGAGAATGTAAATTTAACCAGAAATGTTTTAAAATTTTAAGAAGACATATAAATAAAAAAAAAAACCTTTTTACCTTATTTAAAAAAATATATATATTCACTTTATTTACAAAGAGTTACGTTGAATCCATTGTTTAATTTTGTAGATTGCTTAAAAATTCTCACTTATAAAGGATTAAGTTACTTTACTGTGGAATTTCCTTGTCCTCGATCATTGTTTACCAAAGCAATATATCTCAGGTTGTTTCATGGCAAGATCAGGTCGCACATTTATGCGATTAGCTATTGATTCTCTAGACTGTGGTTAATAGTAGTAAATTCGGGGAGTGGTTGAACAGCTAACGTGCCATAAATTTCTGATTCTGTGCTGATATGAATCCCAGTATCCAAACCATTACCTTTGGGGACCATGCTCTAGCTTAATTAGAACCTTCCTTAATTTTCAAAAATAACATTTGCGTTATCTTTATTGTAATATTCTGTCATTTAATGGAAGCTTGTTTAATGTATTTTGTATAAACTTTGTACTGAAATTACTGACGTATTGTTTAGGACGCATGTGCATTTAAATATATTTCCTATTCATTTATTGAGTAAATTTTATTTGGTTTAATATAAATTCTCGGTTATTTGTAGTTTTAAATATACTGTTTTATTTACTTCTTATATTTATAAAAAAAAACTTTCTAAGTTGATACTTTAAAAAATTTTAAATTAATTATTTCAGTTTTATAGGAAACTACTGTAATGTGAGAACACATGGCATGTTTTTTTCCATTCAAAAGCAAAAATTTCAGTTTTTATTAAGTGGAAATATAATATGAATAGACAGAAATCAAAATAAAAAATGGAAACAAAAAGGTGATAGACTAGATGAAACTTAAGAATTACTATATATCTTTTGAGTTAAGAAATCAATAGACAGTCTTTCGTTAGTATTCGTTGATTCAATAAAATCTTAATCTCGAAATTTTTAGGTAGTACACATCCCATGAAATATTTAAATTGTTTTGAAATAAACCAACATTGCAATTGTGAATGGATTGGACAAAATGAATTGATTGATGCTGAAATACTTATCTCATTCCTTTCATTTAGTTTATCAGTAACTTGATAAAATGAAAATCCCACTATACAGCTCATGCAATTGCAATAAATTTACCATTGTCCCTAACATATATATTTTAGTTTAAATGTCGAAGACATTGCACATTGTAAAGCATTGATAATTCCCTTTAGTGAAAGCAACATATCTCCAGATTTGACAGCTAGTGGAGACTCATAGCAATTTAGCACAAATTCTCTGGGTTCCAAAGGTTAATGGAAGCAAATTCGTGAAGTGGTAGAAAGATAACATAATCAACGGATATCGTGAAGCTCTGATCCCAAGCGGATGCAGATTTTGGTATCCCATTTTAGCCATCATGGCCACTTTGGAGGAGGGGATGTAGATAAAAATCACCCTAAAAATAAGCGCTCCATCACCGACGGCCATCCCCCTTTTCGGAGGGGAATGGAAGAAAGAGAGAGAAAGAAAGAGAGATGGATAGAAAAAAAAGAGTGTTAGAAAATGCATTCAGGATATCCGATCGGCACCAGCCTCGTTATTCGGAACAAGTACAGTACTTGAGGCGTGAAGAGATGAACGAAGCCCCCGATCGAACATAAAAGAGGGGGAGAGGGCCTTTCTGAGCCAGGGATTGGGCTATGACGTATTTCGTTCTGCAGTGTCCTAATGGATAATTAATGTTGCGACATGGGTAGTGTGACGTCACTGACAGCTCTCCGCGACATTAGTGTCCAGGACAAAAAAGGAAAGATGAGTTAAGTGGGATTCACCCGAGAGTGCTATTATGACGAATGCGACTCAAAATTCTACTAATGTCTGACGGTGGGCAACGGAGCTCGTGCTTGGAACGCGTCCAGCGGTTTGCATCCAGCACTTGTTAATTAGGAGATCTTCCCTTCGCTTCTAGACTCTTCCGTGCTGGATTCTTTTGCTCTTCTGCATCACATGAAAAACTTTTCAGATGTCACAAGCTTCTCGTGTTACCTTTGCATTGCTAACAATAATTAAATAAGTCTCTTGTAGAAAATGCGGAGTCATGTGTTTCTGCGATCACGTTATTTTTACTATAAATATTTTTTTTGCAATTTCATTTCCGTTAAAAAATTTATTTTTCGCTTTAAATATCAAATTGCAATATAATTCTGTAAAAATAAACATTTTTTTGTAACTGATTCTCTATTTATTGCAAATATTTCATAGTGTAATTCTATCATTTTGTATTTTAACTTTAATGAACATGCAATGAATTAATTCACGTTTATTTTAGCCATGTAACAAAACACTGCATTGATGTAATAAATTTAAAAAATGCAATTAGCTTTAATAAAATTATTATTGAATACTAAATTTATTGAAAAACAGAATAAATGCTGAAATTTTTTTTTTTATATTTATTATGTGAAGATACATACAGCGAAATTTTATATATATATTATTATGTATTGATCGCAATAAAATAAACAATAGTTGTGTTATTTCTATCTTGACAAGGTGGGGGAAAAACAAAGCTGCTTATAACGATGTAAACTGACAACTCCTTGAAAATATGCACTTCAAATGCAATATTTGCGCACAATTTATTTTGACGCTGACAGTTTAGTTCCACTCTTTTCTTCTTAACAATGATCTAAAAATATAACAACTCATCGATGTTTGTGATCGAAATAAGTCTGCATTTTATTTTGAACTCCATATTCTGGAATTCTAGAATCGAATGGTACAAGAGTTAAATCTATTCACATATATTGCCGAGATCTCCTAGATAGCATGGCGGAGAAAAGACGGTAAGCTAAACTCTATATCTTCGTGTGCGATGCAGTTTGCACAGTAGAGCACCAGTATCCATCTCGAACCCATTAGATGCGCTCTACTGCATTCGTGAATTACATTCGAAGTTCAAATTAAGAGCTAGCTATTAAACGCAATGATTTCTCCGTTGCGCTTAAAATCATGCCTCTTTAAACTTCTGTGTTAGAGTTCAGAGTCTGGGATACTGTTTCTATGAATGTGGTGTTGAAAACTTATCAAAGATTTTCCTGTTAGGTGATCTGTTAGTTATTCCTTTTAGGTTTTCTTATTTATATAAAACTTTAATTTTTAAAATAATAATGATTAATTTTATGTCGTTTCTTAAAAAATATAGAGAGACTTTAAAATGTTTTTCTATCAGTATAATTATATGATTTGTAGAATAATGTGTTTGATTAATTTATCTTGCGTAAATAAATACGAGCATAAACTACTTCGTATATTTGTCATATATAATTTAAAATTTTCTTTATGTTTATATACTATTTTTAAACACAAAGTTGCGTATGAAAAATTATTAAAATTGAATGATTATTATTAAGATTAAAAGAAAATTATAATTAAGAATTAATGAAAAAATATTAAGATTAATTAAATATTAATTATTATTTTCATTGAAATGTTAAATGGAGAATACGTGTTGAACTATAAATCCTTCCTTAAATGCAGAAATTTTTTTATTAATTAATAATTTTAATTAAACTATAGCAATTTTAGAGTTTTAGCTCTTACTTATAATTGTTTAATTAACTAATGGCGGTCTGATGGGCAACTGACTAACTATCTCACGTTTGGTACCAGAGGTTTCAGGTTTGAATCCTGGCAAGATCATGAGTGTTTATTCGTGGTTAGAAATCCACGTTAAACTATAGGGCCTGATTTAATTAGCCCAAAGTGTGCAGAAAATGACCGTAGAGTGACAAACAAGCTATTCTTAATTAATAGATTTTCGTTGCGAAATGCTTTATTGAAAATCACTTTGTATTTTTATATTATAACCATTCACTTTACTAAATTTCTTATATTTAAATTTTATCGAAGCGTTTTCTTGACAATTATTTTCAAATAAAAATATTTGCACTTGGTATTTTAATAATTTGATGTTTAAAACTTTATCCTCGTGTTATTTAAAATAAAGGACTTGCATATAATAAGGAATAAAGTATGACAATGATAAATAATAGAATTACTCAATGTTTTGAAATGAAACCATTGAAACAAACATATTCATTCAATTTACTATATTTTCAATATTCATTTCTTTTGAAAACCTTATGCCCTATCTACAAAACTCCGGAAAAAAATCAATCACATTCTGTTTCAATGCGTGAAATACGTAGAACCAAGAAACAAACTACAAAGCGCTTAAGGATATAAAGTTCTTCCTCACTTTTGGATATTTGATATGGCAGAGAATACATATTATAAGGCAACAATGATTCTTCAATTTCTGTGAAAAGTCTCGTAAGCCTGTAAGCTATGGGGTACCCCACTTTTTCCATTCTGGGGATAATAATTTTTATTAACTTTTATTTCAACTACTATTTGTGCTTCATATTTTCTAATCATCGTTCAACTGTTGAATTATTATAGTTTATTTGACCTGCTGTTTTATCCATTTCTTTTTTTTTTTTATTTACCCCCATCTTATTTATTTTCTTTTGGTTGCCAGAAAGTATGTGCAACGATTTCTTTCTTTTAAAGTTGAGTTTGTAATTTATCACAGACAATGAAATCAAGGATTTCAATTTCCTTTATAAAGGGTTTCATTTTGGACTTCTGTCAAATTCTTTTTGTATGTTGTATTTTTAACAGCATTTGGATAAATTGAGATAAAGCATCATCAGTGAGCATACATCTCAAAGCACCTAGTCAAGTCAAGTCCTTTGAAAAGACAAATGATTACAGCATAAATTTTAAGACCTAATAACAAAATAATAATCAATAATGATTAGTATAATAACATTGAAGCAATTTTGAGAAACAAAATTCTCTTTTTAATTAATGGGTTCGTAATTTTTACATATACTCGTGTAAAATTTTTAATAATTTATAATATACCTCATAAATTATTCCGTGAGCTTTTTATTTACATTTTACTTATGTTTATTATTGAATCTATTTCATTTAAATGAAATCTAAATTCAGATATTCAGTTTATCCCATTCCTATTTGAATTAAATTTAAATAATAATGCCTACGAGCGTACAGGATTTGGTGTGAATCTCTTGCTACTGTGTTGAAGAACGGTGCTTTTTTATCACTCACACCTCTGAAATTATGCCGTAAATCCGCCACTTCCATTGGAAAATCCCCCTTTATCGGAAACGATTTGCTCTTTAAAAAACTAACCGAAGTTGACTGACCGACACAATTTTCATGTATCAGCAGTTTTTAAGAGCCTGGGGAATATAGAGTTATATTTTTGCGACGCAATTCACTTTTGCTTCATTACCTCCTCATCTTGCAGCTACTCTTCGGGGCGTTTTTTTTTTCTTCGTATTTTTACCGCTTTAAACGGTCAATTATCTCATTTTAATATTCCCAGAGAGACCGTTTTATGGCGCAATATTTCAGCTCAACATTTTTCCTCGTAAAAGTGCATTCAGACCTTGTACGCCAAGTAATGTAATGGGGAGTGCTCCGGTTTGGTTTCATCTCTTGTTTGATTATACTGGATTGACGCTAATGGGAACATAATTTTACTATCTCAAAGTGTTGTTTTTATTATGGAACCTTTTATGAAAGATAGAGCGATTGATTTGTTCCTATTTAAAACGAACTGCTACGGTCATAATTTATGATGCCCCTCGACACTTTTGCTTACCTTGGTAACTAAAGAATAGGGATTCGTTTTAGTTATCATAAATTAGAAGCCTAATTTTTGCTCTGGCGTTTTTGCTCACTTAGTTAAATGGAAGCGAAGATATTGAAAGCCCATAAAACGTTTTTGGAAATATTTCTTATTCCGTAAAAATATATGTTTAAATTTTATGGATGGGGGCGAAATATTCTCTTTTATGTATTTATTCGGAATATTCCATTTTATTATTCAATTTTGTGCCTTAAAAAATATTTTTATATAAATGAATTTAGTTCTATATGAATGGAATTTTTATTTATATTCTAAAACAAGTGTTCAAAAATATGTATGTTAATGCGATAATTATTTAAAGATAAAATTTCTAAATCCTCTATATAGATTATGATGATTTGGTTTGGTTTGTCACTCCATGGACATTTTTGAACACTTTAGGCCAATTAGACCTAGGTTATGATGAAGATTATACTACAGTTTATTATAAACCTCATTAACAATTTTTAGTTAATTTATTTTATAAAATAACAATAAAGGTGCATGTACCTTTATTGTTATTTTATACGAAAAAAATTAACTAAAAATTTTAAAAATTGATGTAATAATTTAAATTACATCAATTAACTTTTTAAATTAATATTTACTCTTATTTTATATTCCCTTTCATGACTCAACATTATGATTTAGGCCAATATAAAAAAAAAAAAAAATAATATAAACACTCCAATTAAAATATGTTTAAATGTTAATTTTTATGAACAACCTTAGAAACTAAATAATTAATAAAATTGATCTTCTCAAAAGATTTCTGATATATATAACAAAAGACAATTTGTTGAAAAAGATTTTAACACAATCTTTTTTAGTTTAGAATAGGTATTATTTACAGATTTAAATGATTAATAATAAAACGCTTAAAAAATTAAAAGTTACTCTTATTTGTATCAATTTTACTATCGATAAATATAATAAAAAATGCACGAAATGTTTAATCTTGAATATGATTACTCGAATTTGTAATAATTTACTTGTTTATACATGAATTTTTTTCTTTAGAAGGAATTGGAATATTTTCACAAAGTTTTTAATTGTTTTTCAAAGTACAAATTTCTTATTCCTTCATAAAATTACAAGTTACATGTGATAATAGAACCCATATAAATTTGATCGAAATTCTTGTAATAGAAAATTATTTACAAATCAAATCAGAAACAAGGTTTTCAATTTCCATTCAATTCAAAGCTTAAAATTTTGACACTCTATTCTTCTCCTGTGCAGGACCAGAATACAGTCTTTCCAGTTCGTAGCTCTATTTAATAGAAGACTTCTGGCTGGCAAATAGATGCTGAGCCTATCACCGAGGGAAATGAGATAAGCTTTCTGAGGCTAATAGATACTTTTTTTCTCTACTTATCCCCTAAGCTCAAGGGACCCTTTTGGGATCGTTCCATTACCACCTGAGTTCGATCATTCAAGGAAGAGAATGCATTCTCAGCTTTTTTTTCTGTTTCGAAAAGCAGTTTCTCATTCGAATCAGAATAGAGTTACTAAGTTAGGTATCTTGGGGAAATAATTTAAGCCTGTCTTAGATGTCTGGATACTTAAATGCAAAGTATCTTTCATTATTTTGCTATAACGCTTTTCATTGTATTAAGAGTAATGTTGAATTTAGATGCGAATAAGGATAAATAAAATTTCAGTCAATTTTGGAATTTTGAATTGGCAATTTGATGATCTATTGTAGAAGATAGATTCATGCTTAAATGATGAATATTTTATGAGAATTAAAATTAGTGTTTATATATAGAAATGTTGAGATGGAAAGAGCATTGAGCAATTAAAATCTACGAGTTTTATTCTAGCAAAAATCTGTATAGCCGAAAAATTACTTCATATATTTTTAAGCAATCAAAAAATATGTAAATAATTTTTTTCTAAAGTAGCTTATAACATACAAAATAAAAAGAAAATCCTTTTGAAATAAAAGTAGATTTTCTTTTTGATTTTATCGTTTTAAGATAGATATTATCAAAGTAAAACAATTATTAGAAATTACATAAAATAATTTCAGAAGATAAAAATAATCTTTAACTTGAATAGAGTTATGTAATTTTTGAAAATAAGTACTATATATGTATAATTTCAATTCAGTGTTTATTAATGCAATAGGGGCATGAATGGCCGAGTGTCTGGCGCTTGATGCCACAGGTTTCTAGTCTCGGCAATAGATGTTTGTAGTGGTTCGGAATCCACTTTAAACCGTAGGTCCCGGTCTAATATGATTGTAGAGCGTTGTCTTGAGGTTTAGTCAGTCTTCAGCCCTCGTGGTTCCTCACTAAAAGTGAAGCTGCATATTACCACTTAGCCATGGGCGTCGCCTGCGACGGGGTCCTTTGTACCTGGTGTACACTTTCCTGCACCAAGGGGGACTGGTAACAACAACAACATTGATGCAATACTTAAAAATTGAGGATTATATGTATTGTGTTCCTTTTTATTTCCTTTTAGTCAATTTAAAACGAATTTAAGTATTTTATTCCTAAAAACATACAAATACTGAATATGTATTTATATAGAAATCTATATCACGCACGTATTGAATTCTATACAAGTACCAAATGAAATTTAATGTTTTTAAAAGTAACGTTATTTATAGTGCGCATAGTTATAATCTATACATAATTTTTTTAAATTTATTATAGAATTAATAAATTTGAAACAATTTTTTTGAGATAATTAAACGATATTTTTTATAAAAAATTTTTACAATAAATCTGTCTTTCATTTCATCTAATTCTAAATTTCAAAAACCGAAACAATGTCATTTTTGGGCATCACGACTTGCCAATTAAAAGAAATTTATACTCAATCTATTTTGAGAAGTGAATTTGAGTGAAAAATTATGTAAATACCTCTACTTCTATTTATAAAGTAAAACCATTATAACTTCATATTTCTTTAAGCTTATTACTGTCCTGTTTCGACGTATTTTTGAAAGAAAAATCAAAGTGTGTATTGCAATCATTCTACTGCAATCTTTAACTGCATTATCTAAATCTGACAATTTCAAAAACCTATTTAAAGAGCTGATCTATGTTAACAACCTGTCTTTTACTTCAAATGGCATTCAGTTTTATTAGAAAAATCTCGAACAGACTGTTCTTATTATTTTCTTAAAAACACGATATTTTACTTTTTCCGAGGAAATATTACCAAAGTACTTCTTCCTTAATAGAGATCATTCCTCGAAAAGAGCATGATACGTGATCAGAACAATCTGCAGTAAAAGAGAAACGCTTTTCTTTATCTGTGCTAGTATAAATGAACAAAGAAAAAGTAAATTTGAAACAAATGTCGCCGTTGTTCAGATGCAGGAGCATTATTTCGCACGAATAAAATATCCTAGTTTTAATGTTTCATAAAAGTAAGTGCTCGAATCTCCATCTAGTTGACAGGATATATTTTCCTACGTTTCACACTTTAGTACTAAAGATTAGCATAGCAACTCAATGGCTACTAGAATAAAATTTGGCCAAATATTATTTTTAATTTAGATTTTAATAAATTGGATTTTTAATGAAGTATAGTGAATTTTGTTCTGCACATTGACATATGTATGACATCTCTTATAAATATTGTACACATAGATGCTTAATTGGAAAATAGATACTTCATCTTCTTGTTACATATGTCTGTAGAACTTCATATAAAAACGTGTTGTAATTGCCTGAAATGAACATTTGCAAGCCATAAGATAATTAATTATAAGATAAGGTACATTAAATATTATAGTACAAATACATTATAGTATAACAAAATTACTAAACTTTAAAATTTAATCTTGTAAATAACAGAAATGTAAGTAATGAATACTTAAAAATGATTTCAAAACAGAACAAATAAAAAGTATGAGTATCCGTGGAAAAGAAAAGATGTAAAATATCCATACATAAGTAATATAGAGCAAAAGTTGCAGCAAATTTTTTTATTTTTCAAAGATAGGATTTGTTGTACTCTGCATCTAAATAAATAAATAAAACTTTAAAAACCGCTGGTAATCGAATTATAACAAAATATTTGCCTAGTTTCAAATATTTTTGACATTAAATACCAGATTTTTTACTTTGTGATTGTATTAACAACCATCTTGAGACTTTCTTCTTTTAGTTAAAAAAAATACTAATTATTTTCATAAAAACTAAGTTTATCTTCAAATAATTGCCTATATTCTTTCACAATTTAATATTCTGTAAAAACATTAAAATGTATATTTACAGATGCGATATTTTACTAGATACGATGCATTATAATTAGATAAAAAGTAATTTCTTGATCAATTTTGATTTTACGGACATCTATAAAGTTTATAAATTCTATTTTAAAACAGTATTTTTATTGCAAATATTTTTTATTTTATTTTTAAAAATGATTGGTTTTGATTTTCTTTTACGGACTGAATTTATCGACTCATCTAGCAAAGAAAAATTTGTCTTTTCCTCTTAAAAATATCCTCTAAACTGCCTAAAACATTGCTCAGAATTTCTTTTTTAATCCTTTATCGAATTCTTTATTCCCAAGAATAAGAATTTAAAGACGTCTTTGATTCTATGCTAGATATTTATCTTAATCCCATATCGTGGGCTGTTAGAGTCAGGCCTAAGCATCATGCCTCTAATAATGCAAGTTTAATCTCTGGGGATAAGTATCGTCATAGTGTAGCTTAAATAAGAAATACTTATATTTTTTAAGTTGTTGTCAATGTCCGCTGCTAACAAAATCGTTCTATAATCCTTATCCTACTAGAGTGTAGTATAAAGGACAGTCCAAACACAACGTTTTCAGAGGCTAAGAAGCAGCATCAAACTATTGGCTCTAAATCTCTGCAGCTTCAGATCGAAGTAATATCTGAACTAACGAGGTAGGTTCGTTTTATGTAGTATAAGAGAGGTTTCGCTCTAATCCAATTCCCTTTAGGCTACGCTTTCGTTGCAGTTTCTGCTTAACTGTGCTCTAACGAAAGGTAATTTAGTTACCCCCTCGTAACTAGGTTAAAGGAAGCCTTGCGTGAACTTTGGTTAAGACCATCCACGGAATCGTAGTTATTGAAGCGTGATTTTATATAAAATGTACTGTAGCATTTAATATTACTGGCGGCGATTCTGCTCAATACAGTGTGATGTGTTGTCATGTGGGTAATGCGTACTGTTTAATTGTGTCACCCTTCTAAGAAAAGACGATGTTTATGACGAAAACTTAAAAGCCTTTTGTCAAATCAGTGGGTTTGGAAACTTTGCGTGTAGGCTTTAAAAAAGAACTGCGTCGTTTATTCTTCGTAAAGGAAATAGAGTACGTGTAAAAGAGTATTTTCAGTGTTTAGATGTCATTTGCAGAGAAACTAACTCTCTTATCTTATCAGAAGAAAGTATCATAAAGTGACCCTTTGTCATGTCTGGCACGATTATATAAAAAAAAGAAAAATAAATTGAAAATATAAATGGGTGCTGAACACGACATAGTAGAATAAATTGTATTCGACACATACGTTAGTGTCGAATACAATTTATTCTAGTTAAAAATTTTAAAAGTAACTTAAAAAATTTAAAATTAAATATCCTGTTTCTTAAGTTTTATTTAATCATATTATTCATAGCAGGTTATTTTGTAATTTGTACAAAGTTTGTTATAGCATTTCATTCTTTATATAAACATATATATATACAAAATGTAAATAATAATGAATGCTTTGTTGTGTTTTTTGCATGTTGAGTTTTGTTGCGTTGCTGTGTTTCTTTTTTCTACGATATTAAGAATTCTGTTAACTTATTAAAATAATATAGAGGCATATGAATTCAAAATTTAATTTAATTTAATTTAATAAAAATTATTAATCTATAATTTTTTATTTAGATGCATCTTTTTTATTTTTAATTTAGATCAGATGCAGAAATTTATGATGAACACTGAAATTTTATTTCACATTCCTTTTCATAAATGTTCTACGTAATATTTCAATAAATGTAATGTACTTATTAAAGATTTGCTAGGATAAATATATTAAAATTAAGTAGGAATTGTTTTTATTTCATTTTGGCATGATAGCTTTCAGTTGAATTCTATTGAAATGGACAGGGTAAATATGTTTCTGTATTAGATTCTAAATTAGAATTAAAGGTAGTGAATTTTATATTTGAAAATTTGACCTCTGTACAATCAACAAAATTTATTTTCTTCAATTTTAAAAATATTACTAAGTATAAAAACTATTATAAAATTCAAATGCTCAACATTTTATAAATCTTCTTTTGCTAGACTAAGAAGATATATGATGAACAACAATTATATAAATAACATGATAACATTTATATAAATAACATTATAAATGAGCATGAACTTTTAAGGAATAAACCAAAATATTGTTGGATAAACAATAGTTTTGCACATTCCTCAATTTTTGTTTATTTGCAATGCAATTTTGTTTATTTGGATAAATAATTTGATATTTATTAATATTAATTAAATATAAATTTGTGTTTTATAATATTTTCTTTTTATGGCCTATATCAAAATGAATAAAATATCACTGAAATTCTTAAGTAAGAATTATTTTATTCCCTTAACACAAACATAAATTATATATATATATATTTCTATGTTGTTTTTACATTTCATATAACTTTACTTGGCCCATTAATAATGTAGAAACATATATTGTACATTATTTACATATAATTGTTCCTTAACAAAATATTTACATAGGTACGTTAAGGCACTCAAACAGTGCATAAATTCTGTATTAAATTTATTCTTGAACTGAAAAAGAATAGTTTCCGAAGTGCTTCTCGACGAATTCCTTTTGGAAAAGATAAATTCATATTCTTCCCCTTTTCATACAGCCACAACCAAAATTTTCTGCTGAAGACAATCGAAAGAATCAACAACATACGTGAGCAATGCACAAAATTATTTTATTTCTTTTGCCAGTTGTAGAGTTTCGGAATATTTTCGAAGATAGAAGAATTTGGAGGAGCTAGACCTTTCACCGCCGGGAATATAAACAGAAAACTGGGTGGCTTGAGCAAATAATTTTGTTCTGTTTACAAACACCTTTTTCTTTATTATACGAATTTTGTCGAGTTTACTCCCTTTTCTCTTTGCAGGAATATACATAAGAGAAAATTTATTCTAAGATAATAAGAATGGAATTTTTGTGTTACGTCAAACCTGTTATGTAGTTTTAAGATGGAAAATTTTAGTTTAACTTCAAGCTGGTGGAGAATAAAATAGTCGAAATTTATTTAAATAAATCAAGTTTCCTTCTTTAAACAACGTCTTAAAATAAAAGATACTTTTAAATTAATGTATTAAAATTATATCATAAATTAAATAATTAATGTATCTTTGTGGTTTTTAGAGGAAGTATAATTAAATTATTAAATGCAAATGTAACTATTTCATACATTTTAAAACAATACACTTCATTTATTTTTATCAAATCTTTAACATGAAATTTGTTAACAATTAATTGAATTTTAAAATTATTAGCGAAAATACAAATACAATGCTATTAACAATTAATACGTAGATAGTTAATTTTATGAAATTTAATTATTACATGAGAAAAAGGAAATTAATTTCTATTTATAAAAAATATCACAATTGTAAAGATTCAAGCAATTAATTAAAAGATTGCATCTTTTTAAAATATAATATCGTTGTTTAGTTGCAACTACAATTTAAAATATTTCACGTCAGATCTTAACAAAAATGTTTGTCAAATTCTGAACTTAAGGAGTTCTTAATGATTTAAATGTCTGAAAAATTAATTCGGGAGTGATTTTTTTAAATTTAATAAAAAAATAAAAAAAGTGTTATGAGCTTGTTTTTTCTATGATTTTTTAATAACTGGATTAAAGTTTTGAAGGCAGATTTAATCGATTGGAGAAATTTTTCTGTTTCTGTTCCTTTTTTCTAACTTATAGAGCAAAGTAAGCTACACTCGATAGAATTATAAAATAAAAAAAAAATGAGGAATTGATTTAATGAGAAATTTTTTTTCTGTCGGTCTCTAGAAAGAAAAAAATGCATTTTTCTTCTAAAACTATAGTGTTCTTAAAAGCTCAGGAATTATGAAGATTCTGATGTATTTAAGATGGAATAAAAAAAACTGAAAAAAACTGTGAAGTAAAAATGAATCAATTCATTGAAAAAAAGTGGCAAAAACCATCTTCCAATATTAATAGACATATTCTTCAGAAATAATAAAAAATTAAGGACGATTTTAACTTTGTTTATTGCTTATATTTCGCATAAATTGTTGGTATAGATATAAGAATCTTAATAAGCATAATCAAATACATTTCGTTTAAAACATTCAAGTTTAATTAATGCTTGAAAATTAATTTATCAAAATTGAATAATTGTTAACTTATATATTTTTAAGCATACGTTTTTCTTACCATTGTTGAACAAATTTATGCTTATAAAAATCTTTTCCATTTATTTAAATTGTATAATGCTAAAATTATTTCCTGTATGTTCTCCCCTGCAATCACTAGGGTAAAAAGATCCTTTTCTTTTTTCTTTCACTGAAATTTCTCTAGTTTTGTTTTCGATTCTTCTTGCACTATCCTAGGTGGTCACATAGGAACGTAAGACAATAAGAAAAGAGGAACAAGACAGTTTTATCGTGATAGTGGCGATGGGGTCTTTTTCGACCCTGTATGTCCTAATGTCTTTAAAGAAATTTAATATAGCGACAATGACAGCTTACAAGCGAGTGCGGCAGACAGACAGATTTTTTTTTTTTTGCAATTGTACCCCAGAATAGCGAATTAGGGGAAAGTTCAGATTATTCTGAAAGTAATAGAATTTCTGAACGTGAACACGAAATAGAATCGGAACAGAAAGTAAATTTTGAAGATTCAGATTTGAGCAATGAAGAATATAATAATGAATTTTACTTTGGAAAGATGGAGCAAAATTGAAAATATTGCATGAAAAATTGCATCCCCAAAATGTACAAATACAATTTTTAAATATTGTATCATATTTATCTGGTGACAAGACCCTTTTTACAGCTGTTACGGGTTTTCTAGATAGCAGGAATATGACTCAACATAATCATTTGAAAGAATTTGCTGTCGAACTCATAAAATAGCATTTATGAAATGAACATAAAATAAATGTATTCCACCTTTGTGTAAAAACATCTAAAACTAAGGACACACAAAAGTAAAAAGACAATAAAATACTAGAGATAAATTAAAATTGATTTTAAAAGGAATTAATACTTGTTTATTATTAAAAAACATTCAAATATTAAGTGTAATTTATTTTTTGTTATCGGTAGACATTCATGTCTGCATGCCTGCTCATGGATTAAGGGAGGATACTAAATGTTGGCTATAGTAATCCATCACTTGATGTGCTGAGTGCTATGGTATCCCATCAAGCATGAGAACGGTCGTGTCCGGTTCATTACATTCCTGCTGGGTATGAAGGACAAAAATGCATTATAAATCATTATACCTTGTACCTATTATGGTGCACGATTATAGGCCAGTGTCACAACATTCTTCAAAGGAAAAAGGGTCGATAAGGATCGGTAAATCCACATCACAGTGACGTTTCAGGCTATAATTGTACCTCAACGTACTCATGAGAGTTGCTAATAGCCCGAATGTGTGCCTTTTTCGAATTAACTCTCTATTTGTCAAGAAATTTGCCGCGAGCCATCTTTCTCCTTTTTTTCGAAGAAACCCACCGTGCAAATGCATGGTTTATTTTCTGACAACAGCTGCTGAACACATTAGATTTTATACATATACATTCGTAATGACATTCGAAGGACACTCCGAACTGTATTTATTGGTATGCCAGACACATGTGAAACAGCAGGGACACTGACTGTCTCATGCGTTGATGACTGAGGCCACGGTTCTGGTGAAAGATGGTCTCTCTCTCTGCGTTACACGTTTTAGCAGAACATGTTCCTTCAAATCGCCGCACTGTTAGTAGCCTTCTAAATAGTGAGAATGGTTCTCTTCATCGACGGAAAGTTCCGTAGAGAGACTGTCTAAAACTCCGAATTCATTTAGTACAGTTTAACTACTATGTCTGTGGACGATAACTTCCCCCATTTGATGATGGTTCAGCACTAGCTCATCCACGATAACATGATGATTGAGTGGTGTGAGTAGCCCATGTACGACTCTGCTTTTATCAATACATGCCTAATTTACTTCATATGATAATCGACGACAAATTTTCATATGATATGAATAGGTACCATACACTATTTCAATCAAAAACATCAGGTTCCATTTTTATAGTTACATGATAAAAATGTGCCTGTAGTATTCAATGTTTTTGTATCAAAATTTTGCGCTGTATAAGCTAAATGTATACATCACCTCTATGGAATTTTCTGCAGTGGTGCTCTGTCGAGATTTTGTGCTAAATCCTTTTTCAGTAAGATTCCGTACTTCGGAGAATATTAATCTTCAAACTATATGTTTCCTCAATGTTTAGGTAATTTTATAGCAATTTACTTTTCCCCCAAATTTTTTTGAAACACCCGTCATATTAAACACAAATGTCATTAATTGTTATTTTTCATTTGTTTACATCTTAATATATAAGTTGAAATTTAAATTAGAAAGTTAAATTTCAAAAAATTAATTACTTTCCTGTTTAAAATGATTTGTCTACAACTTAAAAATTCTTACTGATATCTAATTTATTCAGAGATATGAACACATGTTTCCCCATTTTGTCTTTTATATAATTCTACAAGGAAGGAAATATTTTTCATATTACAGTTTATTTAAACATGAAATATTAGCGTGATGCTTGCAAAGTTTGAAATTCTTTTACTCTGCTTCGTGCTTGATTAGGCGTAAAAGATCCTTTAGGTTCTCTTGTAAAATAGAAATATCTTTTGTAAGCCACTGTGCAAAAATAATCAAAAACTTTCTTTAGCAACAGCTGACAACTATATTATAACCTTTCAAATTAATCTTAGAAAATTTTGCCACGCTATAGACAAGCTCTTTACACGCTCACTGCTGAAGATGTTGAATGAAAGAATGATTGGCAAATTATTTTAATATACCAAACAGAATAAGCCAGTGAAGCAGCGAATTTGGAAAGAAAATGCGTGTCTCATGTTGGTCATGCTGCTTAATTATTCATTGAATCCACCTCTTGCCCTAATGACGCGATCAATACTTCTCATTAGTTTCAGCTGCGAAACTTTCTTACAGCGATAGAACAAGAACAGTGATTGTTTCAAACAAATCTGCTATTAACTTGGGAAGTGAAGGAGCAAATGCTTGAAAACTTTTCTGAATAATGACTGTTACATGTTCGAGTCACATGGTACAAACTTCACGATGCTATGCGTTGAGTGATATCATGATCACAATAATAGCTACGCAAGATGGGAGAAATTTCGATCACAAAGTGTCATTATTTTTCGTGCCTGGTGAATGAATATAAATCTATTATTATTTTTTTTTATTTTAACGCATTTTATCCCATCAAGTAGGAAGTATAGTTTTATTGAAAGTGTGACTATGATTAAAAGTCACTAAAACACAATAAGTGACTAATGTGATTGGAAATCACTAACTTTCTAAAATGTTTACCAATTTCACAGTATTGGTCGTTGATATTTTAATAAAATAAGATTTTCCGTTCTCAATTTTTTTATTGATATCTTGTATTTCCAGTGACTGAAATCAAAAATTAATGTTAGAAGCAATAAAAATTAAGGCATTGATTTTTAAAAATAAATTAAATTTCAAATCCCGATAACTTTTAATTTTGTAATCACAAATATTATTATATTAATGTCTCTGATGTTTTTCCATCCGGATAAGGATATATAAATTAATTATTACATGATATTCTATTTCAAAAGTAAGAATATTAAAATCAAATTTTATATTGTCTGCAATTTTACTTTGTCTGCTAATTTTTCAAATTATTTTCTAGTTAATTACTATTTTTATTAATAAAATTTATATTATCAATAAATTAAATACTTACAAATATTTAAACCAAATAGGCATTCATTTAAACAGTTAAAAATGAATTTTTTGGTACTTTTTATTTAATTACTTTAAAACCTCTCTAAATATTTTCAAAAACCTTTTGCATGTAATTCATTTATAGATGACTTGTGGAACTCCACGTATTTTTCTTTGTAGTTAATATAAGTAATAATCCTTTTTTATTATAGTTAATATGAGTAATCCTACAATAGTTTTACTAGGTTAATATAAAGGATAAATAGGAATTTGTTCAAATAATGGTTTAATAAATTTTATTGTTGTTAATATAAGTAATTTAATATAGCTTTGCTAGGAATTACTAGGTTAATATAATGATATCTTGGAATTTGTTCAAATACGAAGATTTATCCGTCTTTCAAAACACTAGGACAGTAAATTTAATAAAAGTATATAAATGCTCACTATCCTAAAATCCTTCACTACTTTTACCAGTAAAAAAAAAGTTTTTGTTGTCTTATCATTTATTATTCATACTAGTATAAAACTTTTTAGTTGTTTTGAACTACTTATTTCATTATTGTAAACTTCACTATTTTGTAAGACTAATTTTATATCATGGTAATAAAAGAACATATTTTTAAAATATACCACATAAGAAGCAATAAATATGGTAGTTAGTTTAAGCATTTGAAGTACTCCTAATTTTTTTATTGATCTATAAAAAAAGATAATCTCTAGAAAAAACCTTTCTTTTTAAAAAATTAGTAAAAATCATAGACAAAGGGATAATTTTATTAATATGACTGCATTAAATATTTCACTGGATAATTTTCTACTGCTTTCTCTTTTTAGTCGAATATTTCAAGAAAATGGGTGATAAACAAACGAAACATTCATTTACATTAAATAATTAGTTTACTATTTCAATTTTAAATGTTTTATAATTTCAATGCTTAATATTAATATTTATATTTTTTATTACTTAAGTTTCAACATACATATTTAACTTTCAATTCATGAAATCTGTGAGAGTTTAAAAAAATATTTTCAGTTGTATAACTCTAAACTAGATAAAATAAAAAATAGTTAAATTGTAAAAATTGGAATCTGTTGAATACAGAAAAATGATTTCAAGTGCATATAGTCGGTTTTTAATAAATATTCTCTTTCCGTACGAAGAACTATTTAAGAAAAGAAGCAAGAATTAGTATCAACAGATTGCTTAGTTGAAGTTTTCTTTAATATAATATAATTTTATAGTTTTATTTCACAAATTTACTTGCACAAATTAATTCAGTAAAAAGAAAGTACTTTATCAGCTTAACCAACGTTTACATAAATTTATTAAATATAATATTAAATCTATACGCAACACTTTAAAACTGAGAATAAAATAAATACTTAGATAAAAACGATGTTTTCTTACAGTTAAAAAAATGCAATTTAAATATCTTATTACAAATTTTGAATTTCAATATTAACTACTATGTATATGTTACTATTTTAACTATTAAGAATCAAAAGTTTAAATAAATTATCAATCTGGCAATGATTAAAAATAAGAATATGAAAAAAAAAAAAAAAAAAAAAAACGACAATATACTATAAACGTTATAAAATATTTTTATACTTGACTAATTTCTAAATATTTACACTTTTCACGAAGTAGTTTGTAAAACTATAACTTTTTTATATAAATCAAATCTTAATTAATGATTTCAAATTTTATGTCATAACTACAGAAACTAATATAAAGAAGCTAAGAATAAAAGTTTTATGACATGTGTTTCATGTGGAAATTAAAAATATTTGTGAATAATACATTTTGTTGAATATATTAAAGCACATAAATCACTTTGGACTAATTTACCAATTTTTAATGAATCAATTTTTATTCAATTTTTCGGAATTTTTATTACCTTCAAACTTTAAATTTATTTTTTATCAATGTTAAAAAGATAACAAAAGAAAAATATTCTAAAGTAATAAAATTAAATTATTATAAAATGAATACATATTTTTGATCCCAAATGCATAAATGTTTCATATCTGATAACATAGTTCCTAATATTATTGAAGCATGTTTATTAGTAATCGATATTATTCTGTATCAGAGTCCTCTAATTAGTAATTGTTGTTGGTCAAATTCAAATTGGTCTTCGGTTATTTAACATGTGAATCATTTCCAGACTCTTTGAATATATCTTTCGAATCACGAATTTGAAGCCTGTTTATTACGATGCTGCGAAGACAAGCATTGAATTTTCCCATACCATGCTTCTCAATTCGTTAATTTCACTGTGTCCTGAAGATGGAACTAGACTCATTATAGCCCTTCATCACACAAATGAAATGATAGGAACTGTACCTGATATATTTCGAAGGCATTTGATTGGTTTCAAAGTGAGACCGACATCTTATCCGAAATTAGTTTCCCGGATACAATATGAACTGAGGTCATATTAGTTTCATCAGTGGAGTAGTAGATCATTGGTGTCTTCACGTTTTCTGTCAATCTTGGTTTAATAGCTCTAAAAGTTCATTTTAATACATGCATTTTTTATTATTATGCATATTTAGTTCAAGATTTTAGCACATGATAAACCATATACCGTAAATAATTGCATAGATAAAAGCAGGAAAGTTACTACAAATATAAATTAAAATGAAGCATTGCATAAAATAAGCTGAGATAGTTGTCTATTTTCGGTTATCATCAAATTGTGCATCTAAATTAAATATTAGAACAAAAAAGTAACTATAATCATGGTACAAATAGTTAAAAAACACAAGAGCTGTATAAACCAAAGTACTTTATTTAACATATGATTTAATTCATTCTATTTTTTTTCTTTTTCAGTTATTCTGACACATACCACTTTTTTTCTCAATATTAAAATTAAATTAAGTAAAAATTAAAAAATTCTTAAAGAATTTAAATTATAAGCTTCTGATAACCGAATATAGTATTTTATAATTTTACCTTTAATTTATGTATTCAGTCGAGTGTTTTTTTTTTTTTTCTTCGAAATTTGGGCAAACTTCTTAGAATTTTAAAATACAAATAAGTAGATTAAAATATAAGATGTCCTATATATAACAAAACATTTTGCTTCTAGAAATTGATTATATATTTTGATACATTTTAATAATTTATTTTGTCTTATATGATCACTTGGATAACATTTAAATTAGTTTCAATCCATTACATTGATTTTTACTATAGTTTGTTTTATATTTGCTTCTATCTATTATCCATTCTTAGTTTTTCGAGTTTTTTTCTGATTAGTTATGCACGTAATTTTTAAACACAGAATATCTTGCTTAATTTCTTTTCTCATGTAGAAATGAAATGGAAAACTGTACTCATATTTTTCATTTAATTTCATATAAATAATTCTTTATATAACCGGTTTCGACTAATAAAAAATTTGTGAAAAAATGTTTTAAGCTTTCTTGGATAAAAACATAATTTCTCAACATAAAAAAAAAAGACGGATATGAATCGAAAATGTTAAAAATATTCTACATGTTCTATGATTTAAAAAAATTATTGCTTCTAAATTTATACTTTAAAAATATTTCATTATTTTTTTTTTTTTATCGATCAATATAATCTAAAAGACATAAAAAATGTTATTTAGGAAAATATCCCTTTTTGTCAACTTTAACAAGGAGGGACCAACCCTACCATCTTTCCCTCAGAAGGTTAATGCACAGCACGGAGGCCGCTTGCTTGTCTTTGTAGTTAGAGAATTTCAAAACGATACGTGCGCACTGATGGGCTACAGCATAGACCGCAGTTTGAGCCAACATATACTTTAGGGATTGCCTATCTCTGCTCAAACTCTAGATAACGAAGTCACTGGGTTATACTCAAACCAAGGACAGAATTTTTTCTTTCCTAAAATGGGTCCCTTTTCTGTTTTGTAGGAACATAGAATGTTTGTTATGTATTTTATTCTGCCTTGTATACAACAGTTAGCGAAATTTAATAACAGGCTGATTATCGATAGTTCAAGATGCTCACAAAACTTATTGTTCTTAAATATAAGTTTTCAATTAATTATTAATATTTATAAAAAAATATGTTTTATATCGTAAAATACGTTGAGGATTTATTCTAATGTTCGATTTCAATAAAAGTCAATATTTTATGAGTGTTAAGTTAATATTGATATTAGTTCATAAAAATGTGTGATGCAAATAAATTCTTAAAATGCAGTTCAAAAATTGCAACTTAACTGCTTCGTTACTATAATAAAATTAATGCTTAAAATTAAATTCATGGTTTCACATCTCATGTTTAAAATGATTATAATAATGTTAAGAATTAATTACACTAACAATGTTACTTAAAAAAAATATTATTTCATTGTTTATGTATCTGCAAGAGTTTATGTAGAAAATGAAAGCAGTTTTACTTTATCAAAAGGTTATTTAGTTGATTAAAGTGATTAAAAGATTTATTTATTTGAATTTTTTGCTTACCTGTGAATATAAATCTTGCAGAATATTAGAATACTTGAAACTTTTACATTAAATTTTACTTAAGTAGTTTGTGAAATTTAACTTATACTTGTTTTCCCATTAGTACTAAAAATACAAAAGTTGAAAGAAAGTCTAACCTTTCAGAATAAAATGTAAATTTTGCCTCTGAAAAATTTTGTTTTTTTTCTTTTTTTAAGATAAATGTACATAATTAATGTTATCATTTATTTATTTTATAACCAATCATTCTTTTTTATTTTTCAGGTTAGAAGTAGCTCCTTGTTCTCAAATGCGGACACTATCCATAGGTTCAGAAGCGCTCTCCTGCTCTCTGTAACTATATCTACAGAGAATTAGAAGTAAGTTTTATTCTTTATTGTTCTAGCAAGCAAAAAGAAAGTACATATAAGAGAAATTAATGCTTACTGTATATATAAATTGTCAAGAATTAAAAAATATAGAAATTTAAGACAATTTAGAAAAAATACTTATTTCATTTATAAATATTCATTGGAGAATTAATGAATTATGTATAAAGTTTGATGCAAACATTACTTTTATTTTTAATGAAATTAGAATTAGAACTTAGCTGTTTAAAAGGTATTTATTATTCTATGCAAAATGTTAGAACATTTTTATTATGAATTCTATTTAGAAATAATGCAAACTTAAATAATAAATCCGTTTTAATAAAATCGAGCTTTATTAATATAGTAAATATTACTATTTTCAGACTGCATATAGCTGTAACTTATAAAATTTCAAATTGATCTGATTCAACTTGGTTAAAAGAACAAAAAATTTCCAATTTTAAGGCATTTCATCTCTACTATTCTATTAAAACATATCATTTATTTTTATTTGATTTTTACAAAATTCATTTTGCTTATGCTTTTGATTTTTCATCAATTCAACAATTTTGTGAAGTCTTTTAACTTAATTGAAACAACTATACAAAGTAAAGTATATAAATATAACAAATAAATCACAAAAAAAAAAAAAAATCAAAATGGGGGAGGGGGATATTATGAAAATTTATTCCTGAGAACAGATTGATATTTTCAAAACCAAATATATATAGAATGCTATTGAAATATTAGTGATGATATAAAATAAATTATATTGTTTCCAAATGTTTCTTTTGAAACATGAAATAATCTATATTTTACAATAACTGATAAGAACAACCATTTAAATTCTAAAAAATTATTTATTTACATTAGAAAACAAACGGTAACATTAGAAAACAATGAATTAAATGCAATATATAATTAAATGAAACCCATACATCGTTTAAAGCAAATTATTTTTCTTCAACCGAACAACCATAGAAAGTGATGGTGTCTAAAATATTTAACAGAGTACATAAGTTGTTTTAACGATTATGTATAAGGAATGTTAAGTGAAGGCTTATTTTTTTTAAGGATGTTGAAACGTCTAAAAATGAATTATCCTCATTAAAGTTTTCTAATCATTATATACAAAAATTAGTTATTTAGATTAGAAAAGAATAAATTAAAAGCAATGCATTAATTAAGTGAAACCCATACGTTTTTACTTCAACAGAACAAACAAAGAAAGTGAAGAACTCTGAAATATTAAACAATAGAGTACATAAGCTTTTTAGTGACTACATATTGTGAATGCAAAATGATATTCTTATTTTTTTAAAGATTTGGTAACATTTACAAATTAATCATCATCATTAAAATTATCTAATCATTAAATACTGAATATTAGTTATTTCGATTAGAAAATAAATGAATTAAATGCAATACATAATTAAGTGAAACCTATACTGTACGAGCAATTTATTTTTTCTTCAATAGAACAAACGAAGAATGCGAGGATTTCTAAAATATTAAACAATAGAACCCATAAGCTGCTTTAGCGATTACGTATTGTGAACGTTAAGTAAATGCTTATTCTATAATGATGTTGTAACATCTAAACTATACAAAGCACTACTATTTTCACTTAGTGGGATTCTTAAGAATTAACTTTGAGCTTCGGTGTAATCCTCCAGAAAAGGCTTTTATTCAGTAAACCTTAATTAATAGAATACTAAGGCAGTTCTTAATTAGTTTCGAAGCATTCTCAGAAATTCAGTTTAATTTAATTCAGCAAGACTGATAGGAATGCAAGCAACTTAAAAATAATCAATTAAAGCGCATCAATGCTGTCTGTCGAAATGAAAACAGCAACTAGTTTTCAGTGTCTCTGGTAGAAATTAATGCTTCGTTCAAATAAATAAATAAACTTTTACTTAATTAAAGTTGATGTTTACAAAATTACAAACACATACAGCAAAAGAGTTCGGATTTTTTTATTTTTTATTTATTTATTTATTTATTTTTGGTGGGGGGAAGGGTTTGATAAATTTCTTGTAACGAGTTTAAAAGAAAGGCGGAATTTAAATAACATTTTCTTGTTTGGAATAAGTCAAGATCTTTTGAATATAATTTGCTCAAGAAAAATGTTGAAGCCTCAATGTAGTTCGTCAAATGTTATATAATAAATGTTTATTATTATTATTACAGACTTTTTAATCATTTCTTGAAATCTGTGTCAACAAAAGGCACATAATAAATTACTATAAATAATTTAATTAACATAATCATTAATTTTATTTATTCAAAATTTTGCCTCAAGGCATAATTATTTTATTTATTATAAACAATGTATAAATATTTTGAATATGTAAGATAAATCATTTATATACAACGCACAGCAATTTTATACCAATAAAATTTACATACCATTAAAATGGTTTAAAAATAAAAATAGTTCTTTATTCAAAATTAACATGATTAGTTAAAATAGAATTTTCCAAAATGGAACATTGTCTGCACACATTTAATAAATTTTTTTATGATAAGAAGAAAATAACTTTATTTCAGCAATAACACTTAATAGTTAAATCCAAAATAAAAATAATAATTTAAAAATTTTACTTTAATATTAAAAATTTTACTTTTAAGACTTTGTATCTTCTACAAATTAATAATTAATCTTGTTCATAGATAGGCCTTTAAAAAAAAAAAAATATTTTTTACTAAAATTAAAAATTGGACGGATGGATAAAAGTAAAAAGGAAAAATAGAAATAAACAGAAATATTAAATAATAAAAATATATTTCAAATTAAAAATTGAATATCTTATAGAAACAAATATCTTTTCATTGAGCTAATATAAAATAAAATGATCTGAAAATTAAACTTTTTTGTTTTATAATGGGCTGAATGCATGCATGATTAAATTCGATCATTTAAATATAATAAAGTTTTATTTGGTCCAAATAAATATCTGACAATTAATTAACAATAAGATTTAAAGCGCATAATATGAAAAAAATAGGAATGTGATTATTTTTTATTTTTTCCAGTTGATGACTTATTGTTAACAAGTTAACAAGGATAAAAACAATTGCTAGCTCTTTATTGTTGAATAATAATTTTTCTTTCATAGTTCGAATAAATAATGATATTTTTCGTTCGAATAAATTTTACTTATTTAAAACGTTTTTAATTAGTATAATATTTTTTTTTAAGATATCTATTTTATTTTTTATTCATTTTTCTCTTTTCGATACCGTTTATATTCCAATTAAAATTTCAACGATCCTCAGTCAAAAGGAAAAACACATCCAATTTATGAAAATAATTATAACTAAAAAACATAATTTAAATAATCTTTTGATGAGTGTTATTTATAAATCAGTAAAATTTGCCAATCACGCTTTTATTCGCCAATCGCATTTGACCTCATAATACCACCATGGTTCACTATCTAATGTTTTCAACGACGAAATAATTAATGAAATATTTTTAATTAGCATGGTTTTTAAAGTATTTGAAGAGATTAAAATTCATTTAAATATTGGTAGCACAATACAGCTTTAATTTCTAACAAAATATTTGTAACACAGCTTGCTCCAATGGCCTGCCCATGAATTATTAATAACATACTGATTTATTATGGCAGTCACCATGAATCTATACTTGCGATACAATCACTTTTTAAAAAATGAATAGACTCGTGAAAATTGTTATAGAACATATATACTCAGATTGGATTATTAAATTTTTATGGCTATTTTCCCATATGATATGTTAATGTGCTGCAGTTTTCATCGAAAGTCATACTGTCTTCCATAAGAACGGCTGTAGCAGTTCACATAGTGGAGCACGAGTCTTTAATTATAATAAATGAAATCTTAACTTCGACATTGTTTGAATACTTTCAATCTGTGTTGAATAACTTAATTTAATGAAAGGTCTTTATACAGTTTAAGCATAATAAAATACTTCCTGCTGCATGAATATACAGAAATATTATAGATATTCCTTTTTCTCCAACAAATATATTCTTTGCTGTAGAATAAGATTAAAATATAGATAGATGAGTAATTCATATATAATTTAAATAATCCAATGTGTAATTTATAAAAAGTATGATATTATTAGTCCTAACCGAACAATAAAATGAAATCAATATAAAAAATCGAAGACATTATAGTTGCAAATCTGATTCCCATAATTATAGATTTTAACATTGATGTAGATCCAGTGCGAACGACAAATGCAATATCTGGAACACCATGAGTTTACTCAAGTGAATTTTAAACCAACGAATCACTGAATTTAAAATTCAGCTTATTTTTCCTTACATCAACTTAGAAGCATAGAATATCACTTTTCTGGATATATTTTTACTAAATAACTTGCAGACATTAAAGTGTAAATAATTTTCCTGATAAATACAAAAATTGGGATTTTTTTATAATGTCGATAATTATAATTTTGTCAAATTACTAAATTAAACAAAATTATAAAAAAAAACATTATGAACTGATGTTCTTATGATTCTATTGTTTCAGTAACAAATAAATCAAAATTAAAATACAAAATAGTACGAAAAGTGATTTCCGAAAGCTTAAAAAGTAAGGTGGTATAATACAGATGCAATAGGCCCGGGATAATATTTATTTATGATGGAGAAAATTCGTTTTTCTCCGTATTCCCTTACCCGGGAGGTTCTATTATTTAGCACCCTTCTCCCTTCTTTTTATTGTCCTATTGATATCTCCCCTGGCTATTGTACATATAAATTTTATTACGAACCAATTCAGTAAATATCCGGCATATTTGGATGTACGAAAAGTCTACACCTCATCAGGATTATTTTTTATGTGTGAATGAGGGGAGATTTTATTGAATGAAAAGAAATTCTTTTGATGAATGAAGCTAAATAATCTTTATGAAAGGGAGTTTTATTCTTAAAATAGAAATAAGAGTATGAGGAAAGAAGAAAGGAATTTCGGATGCGTTAATGAATTCTAAATCTTTTAAGAAAGCGGAAGAATTGATTTAATGATGTAAAGATTTCGGAAATTGAAGCTGTAAAATGTAAAAAAAAATTGTGTATTTTTTTTTTGTAATAAATTCTGTAATTCACATCTCTATTATTGATTTCCTTTTGAAGGCTTCATAGCATCTCACATTTACTAGATATAGATTTTTTTAACATTTATAAAGATACATCAAACATCTTTTTTAGTATAGATTTCGTCATATTCATGTGCTTATGAGTAATTCAATCTTAGTAAAGAATGTATCTATTATTGATTCTATTTTCAAGTTATGAAAGCTGAAAATAAAATAAAAAAAATGTAGTGTAAAAACACTAATAGCTATTCAGCAGATAGAATATTTTGCAAGTATGCATTTGAACTATAGACAGTATATAGTTCTTACATTTACCTATTCTGTTAAAATGACATATAAATTATCATATCTGTTAAGACATAAATTCAGCTTCGCAATTTTTATTGTTTCTCATTGTTTAAAAAAGGATTATTAATAAAATTTAAAGTTATCCCCACTTTTTAATATAACCCGCTTGAAAAAATGAGTATATATGATATCTTTCATATTAAATATAATAATATTTAGTAATAAAATTGCAACATCATGCACTCTAAACAAAAGTAAGTTGTTGATAATAACTGTAAATTTATATGTATAAATTCAAATCAGTTAAGCCATCGTAATTTCTCTAACATAGCAAATTTAGACAGGAATTTATTCGTTAGAACTGTTTTGAAGTTAGATATAAATAACAGTTTATTGAAATTTATTGTTATTAGCAATTCAAAAGTTGAGAAAAGAATTTTTTAGAAGTCAGATGCAATAAATATGACACAGCAAAATGAACAATTTAATTTAATATCATGGTCAACTACATTTTGTAGGTGACTTATCATCAAGTTGAAAGATTTCAGCTTTACTATTTTATTTTTACCTTTTGAAGTAAGTTAGTTACTACATGAACACTTCCATTCAATTCTTTTGCTCTCCATCGTTTTAACTGGACTTTTGGGTGGTACTCATTACTCCACGAAATGTGAGGTTATGTTAAAAAAAAGCATATTGACTTTGTTAACTAGTTTTTTGAAATTATTTTTTACTGAAACACCATAGAAAGAACTATTTCTCTTCCTGAGCTAAAATCAAAAACTTTTATATAGTGAAAAAAGTGGACATCAGTTAGTCAAACAGAAGAAACACAGCTGGCCCTTAGGTAGGCCCTACTTCCGATGCTTCTTTCTTCATACAACTAATATTTTTTCCTTCCGTAACTTTATCCCTGGCTCAGACCTGATGTGAAAGACGAGCTTTACTATTTGGTCTCTTTTCAATGTTTGGCTGGGCCTCGGGGAGAAATGTCGATACCCAAATATCTGAGGGATCAAAGCAAAGGATGAACTGTAGAATGGTTTAGGTACAGGAACAAAGTCAACGATAGAAAATGACTTTGCGAGGAAATCCTGTATTTCTTTGGCATCTTTATTATTGTTACCACTCTTTCTTTGTGGTAATAGATCTATCTACAAATGGGAAAATTTTGGCAATATAAGTTTCGCGAGAACAAATTCGAGAGAATTTTTTTTATAAATCCCTGGTAAGTATTGGAAAAAATTCCTCCAGTGACGAATGATGCACTTTTAATTTGTAATAACAAAAGGGCGTATTAGTTTCTTATAACAATGGAAAACGGATCTTTCCTGTTACCAAATGAATAAAAGTTAAGTTATAAAAATAGTATTGAATCAAGTTAACAATATTTATAACAAAGAGATATTTAATTACTTTGAGTTTATAGCAGAGAAAAAAAAAAACAAAATATTCAGTAAATATCAAAAACTATATATGTGCAAATATAATTCAGTAAAGGAAATGACATTGCTTTTCGTATCAGTTTCCTTCTTGGGTCGTTTTTAAAATTAAATTTTATTTTATTTTATATTTTTTTTTTAATGTCTTAGATGCTAAATAAAAGAGTAAACTAATTTTTCTCCACTAAGAAATATTACTAAATTAACTATAAACATTTGGTTAGAAAATAAAATCACCTTTGCAAAAATTTTCTTTTTTTACGCATATTAATTTAATTTAAATTTATTATAATACTTTTCCAATAACTTGAAATACTTTTTTAATAACGTGAAAGTTTTGTTTTAGAATGTAAAAAAATCTAATTTGCTTAAATTAAATTCAAGGTATAATTCATAGATACGTTTTTCATATTTTATGCATTATGTAGTTTAAGTTATGCATCCAATTTTTTATAAATGATAAATTTATAAATGATCATTTTGTAAATTAGCTAAACCAAATATTCCAAAACAAATCTTTCTAATATATCTCTGAAATCTTTTAACCCAATTCATAACTCGTAAAAGCAACTTATGATGCATAGTTTTAAAGCCGGGTTTTTAATAATAAAGTTTTTTTTTTTTTTAAGCCGGCCAGCTTTTTATAATTTCTTCTCAAAACTGATGCATACAGTTTCAACCATTCAATTGAATTTTTTTTTATTTCTTCAGTTGTAATTCATTAATAAAAGAAATTAAAATTTAAAAATGAAAAGCAATCCCTATTTAATTAAACATCATGTGTTTTTATGTTTATTGAACATCTTAGAATAACTGACCATTTAAATTTTATTTTTACACATAATTAACCAAAAATAGTTTAATTTATAAAAATTATCTAGTACTTATCTATTATCATTAAAGTATCTATTATTTTAAAGTATTAAAGTATAATTAAAGTGTCTACTATTTAAAGTACTATCATTCCTTTTAAAATTAAACAAGAAAATTAAAAATAATGAGGATTAGTATTAATTCTTTTTGAACAAAAATTTAAATTTTTTTTCAACATGAACGGAAAAAATATAAATAAAAATATTTTCATTAATATTGTATTACATAAGACACAAAAATAACTTCCTTTACTTTAATCTGATAATTTGCATTTAAAAGGGACTGCTAATTTTCTGAGAAATTTTCTATAATACACATTTAAAAATTTTTCTTTATTCACAAGTTCTTAAAATAAATTTTAAATATTTCTTTTAAGTGATATTAACAACTTTCACTTTTTGTATAATGCTTTTGCCTAAAAATGTGCATTAGACATTCCAAAAATGATGGCCCTAAAATAATATGCTAATTTTACCACCCAACGCATTATAATCCACTTGAAGAGATCACTACACAGTTAAAATTACTTTATCTAATCCCTGTTTCAACCGAGACCACTCGTTTAAATGCTCCACCGTTTACAGATCCATTAAAAATATCACGATAATCAGTCTAGCGAACGCGATAAATTTAATACCCTTAGACAGGGAATTCGATTGAATATTATATTTCTAGTTAAAATTCAGATTCCGCCCCTCATTAATCGATGATCGAGAGAATTAAATTTTTAAAGTGGAGGAATTACCGTGCGAGGGTAGAAACTATTTCTATCAGTACATTCGTGCACCAAAAAGACCTTCTAATGATTTTCAAACAATTGTTGTTCTGAAAAAATAACTTACAATATGTATTTGAAATATTGTTCTGAATTAAATTTCGGTAGCAAATATAATTTAATACCCTGTCACCAAAGAATTAATGGATACATTAGAAAATGTTATTAAAAAAAAAGTGTCAAAGAATCCTATTGTCTTTACTAACATTAGATGTAACAACTAAATTTAATAATATCGTTTGATTGTAGAATGTCCAATCATTAAACGATTGTATACCAAGTATTGGCAGGCATATGAAGAATTATAGAATTCTAAGTACTACTACTTTAGATTTAGTTGCATTGAATCTTCTCATGCAAAAGTGACATGAAAGACTATACCCACTATATGCTTTTTACTAATGTGCAGTACTTAAAGTAGAGTATCACAACTGTTATTAATTACACAACTCTTCAGGTACATGATATCAAGTATGGCTTGGACATACTGTTGGGTTGGCTGGAAAGTTTTTCGAATTTCGAAATGATTGTAAATAGGAAGCCAGAAATAACTTTCTTGCCAACCCAATAAAACAAAGTATCTTGTATCAAAATTTATTAACTTGTGTAGTTGATTGTAAATTAGTAAAGACATTTTATTTTTACTCTTCTGGTTATTATTTATTTTTTACAAAGTTTTAAAACATTTTTTTACGTATTTAACAAAGTTTAGAATTACATGAAATGCTATTAGTTAAAAGTAACATTAAAAATACTTGATGAAGTACAGTTAAATAGAAAATTATCTTTAAAAGTGGAAAGTTAGTGTTTCAACTAAATCTTCCTGAACGTAAAGCGTGCATGCTAATACAAGAGAGGGAAAGTTCGAACTTTCTAGCAGTTTTAACTGCAGTCACTGTTTACAGAAACGAGGTTATTGTGACAAAGCGTGTGAATATTCTGCGTGGAATAATCGAATTGTGCTCGAGTTTCACAGGTTTTCTATCATGCAACACGCAAAGGATAGGCAGTTACCTTGAAATCCTTGTAGGAGGCAAAAGAATCTCCCAATGTAAAACGCGTGGTTCTTCATAAAAAGAAAACGTAATTACTAGAATACAATTACAAAAATTAATTTTCTTTTTTTTATCGTTCGTAATATTTAAATAACAATATTTTAATAATATTTCTATGTTACTATGTAAAGTAACGGGTTCTTTATAAAAAGTAAACATAATTAATAGAATACAATTGCAAAAACTAATTTTCTTTTTTTACCGCTCCTAATATTTCAATAACAATATTTCATTAATTTTTCTATATTTCACGTTTAGAACATACTGCAAACTTTTTTTTACATTGATCTTTTAAACTTTTACAATTGATCTATAAATATAATGGCTATTTTAATTTAATTAATGTAACAGACAAACCAATTACTATAAAATAAAAACAAACAAATTTACTTTTGCAGAATTGCATTGAATATAACACTTTTTGTTTATTTGACAATATTTCGTGGTTTTTTTTTATAACTTCACACTTAGAATTAGGGAAAAAACTATATCAAATAAACTCAGGGCAATACTACTAAATTTTACAACGGAAAACTTTTTCTGTTTCTGAAATTAATAACAATATAACTTTTTTTTTTTTGTTTAATCAAAATACCACGGCAGAACTTTTTCCACGAATTTGTTCCGCTGATGGATACGAGGATAGCCTTGAATGAGATGAAAAGAATACCAATATATAAAAGCAATCATTCATATCTGATGACATCATCCACTATCACCCTATTCCCCTCCCGGGCTTCAGGGGGACTTCCAGTATGTGCCCCAGGGTGATGATTAGTCTGTATGCTGTAGTGTTTTTATCACTCATTTAATAGTTGATGGAACAAAGTATTATTTACTTTTTTGCCTCATCGGAGTGAATTTTTCGTTTTATGACATTCAGTTTGTGAATTGGGAGTTAGTGACAGAAGTGGAATATTTTTATATCGTTACTTCAAAGGTCTTAATTTAAAATCTTGATTCCTGAATGCTGAAGCTCCCTTTAGATTTGCATGAAGTGGAATATTTTAATCTGGTGAAACTCTTTGTGTTCAACCCATATTGAATTTTAAAATTGCTAAAAAGTGAATATTTTAACTAATAAAAAAATCTGTAAAATGCTTTGATTTAAAAATTTATAAATGCGTGTTCTGTTTTGTTGCTTTAACCAAAACATATAATGCGATGTTTCAGAAACTGTAAAAACTGCTAATTGTATATGCTCAAAATACATAATGTTATTACTAAAATAATCCAGCGAAAATCTTTCTACATTCTTGCCAAAATATTATTACTGCAAATTAACTTAATTTAACTTTCTGTCCATTCGACTTTCAAATAGGGTATTTACTGCAAAAATAAATATTACGTTCTTCTGTTGTTTTGCATACCACGCAAATTTGATTTGAATTTTAAAATATTTCTACGAGAAATAAACTAAATGAAATATAGAATCAAAACAAAAGATCGATGATCTGGCACGATATTTAAAAAAAAGTTCCAATATAAGGTTAATTGGGTTCCAAGCTAAATATAGTAATGAATTATTTGAAGATAACATTAAATATAATAATGAATAAATTATTTGATAACATATTCTCTTTATTAAACTTAGAACATTTGGCATCTATTCATAGATTTTGTATTAATTTTAATTCTGAAGACTGCTAATAATCCAATAAACCTCATATAAAAACTGATTAAAGAAAAATTATTTTAAAAATAATACATGATTGATTATTTAAAAAATACATCATACCTCCATTTAAAAAAATTGCAAAAATAAAAATCAATATGTTTTAAACGTACTTTTAAAATGCTGTGATAATTTGTTGCCTTAATCAACTGTATAAATCAAATGTAAATTCTCTGATAGAAAGAAATAAATCGAAAATTTTCATCTTTGTAAAAAGTATTTATTACAGTTAGTTAAATAAAACTCATTAATCATATTAGTGCAACATCATATTAGTGCTAGAATTACAATTACTACAAGGATATGGAAATAAAACTTTACCTCGAAATAAGTTCATGCATTTAACAAAATTAATTAAATTCTCTGTGGTATTATCAGTCCCTATCAGGATCAGGAAATAAAGAAATTCTTATTACAATCTGGAAAGTATACCTGACATTGCTCAGGATGCGGATCAAATTAAAAACGGATGAAACAGTAAATAGCAGAGAAAAAAGAGTTCAGCAGGAGAAAAAAAAGACTTTTTACTTATCTTCTCAAGATTTACTAGAGTTTTTTTTTTTTTTCGCATTAATCACTGCACAAGATTAAACTGATTACGACTTAGTGCACGTCATAAACAGGTGCCTCATCCGTAATAACTAAGGATTCAAATCATGATGCATTGCTGCTAAAAATTAATGAGAATCCACAGCAAATGAAGCATTAATTCAGAAATAATCATTCACGTATTTACGTCAGAAAAACATTATTTATATATTTTACTGTCTGCGTCTAAACTTAGAATTGATTGCTTTTTCCATTTGACATATTTGACACGACAATTTAGCAGTCGTTTTGATAATGAAATGAATTATTTAGTAAAACAACGAAAAGGTCTGTCATATTTAATTGCTTGAAACTAATGGTTCAGTCTGTTCTATACGTAGAAAATAACTTTTTTTTTTTTTTTAAAATTATACTTAAAAAGGCTTGTTATTACTCTTTGATTAATAAAATTCTCTTATTTTATTTATAAAAACCCTTCAAAAATAACGAATTTGTTTTTTACGTTCGGGAATGATTAACTTAGTTTTTTTATTCCAAATGTTTCTTAGTGATGTTGGGACATTTTTTCGAAAATACATCCAGTTTTGGAAAAAAAAAAGATCCTTTAACACACCCATTCAATAGATGAGCCAAAATGTTTAAATGTTTATAATTATTTCAGTTAAAAATTAAATAGTTATTTAACTTGTCATACATTTCCATACAGATGATTTAGGGACAGTTTGTTCAAAGTAATATATTGAATGCTTTCATTTTGAGTAAAACATCTTGCTGTTCATAGATTGTTGTTGTTAAAAATTATTTATATAAAATAACTTGACAAATAGTATATTTTATGGATGAAAAAGTAAAGGGCACGACAGCACTTTCATTTGTTAAAATGAGGCACAAATATAAAATAGTGAGTCATAGTCTTAGGAGATTAATGTCAAAATCTAAAATATAATTATAATTTAAATGGAGAAATAAATTGTTTTAATCCTTTAATAAACTTAGAATGAATAAATACTAACTTAAATTTTTTTTATTGGATTGAATTTTTTATTTATTATCAAATGAACAATTAAATAACTAAAAAATAAATCTATGAAAGAAAGTTGCATCAAAGTAAATATTGAGAACAACCATGAAAGACTATCACTGATTATTAATAATTTTATTACTCCCTTTTTAAAAAATTGAATGTTATTTAAAATTCTTGAAATCTTGCCATAAATTATTTTGCAAAAAATATTCCATAAATTATTTTGTGATAATAATTAATAAAATTAATTTATTAATAATATTCGAAATAACAAAATTTATAATTGTATAATATTATCTGATGGAAAATGAAAAAGAATAATTTAGAGATATTTAAATACCTTATATTGTATAATACATTGCAAAATACATATACAAATATATTATGTTATTTAAATATTTTTGTCCATACTAATAAATATGCATACAAGGTTTAATTATTTACCACTTAAGTTTGTTTAATTTTCAAAAAGCCATGTGCTTCAACGCACAGCACTAAATTTTACTTTTTGCAAATATCCCCTGTTCTCAAATAGCCTAATGAGAAATTTCTTGCTTAGAATATTGTATGGACTACCTCCTCTATTCTGCTTGGAACTATTTCCAACTTCCATAAGAAATAATAAAATCTGAATAAGTGCTGCTGAAAGTTTACGTTAAGAATTAACAAATACCGGAAAACTTGAGTTACCGTTTATTATTTTTCTCCTTACTTCTCAGAAAGGATGAAATTTTCCGATAGCACAGGCTGCTCTTCAAACTAATGGGAGGTAAGCTTCCATTGAAACTACGTCCTATTTCCCGAAAATTCCGATAACATAAGCGGAATACGCGATAACAGGAAATACATTGGTATTTAGGTGAGTTTATGGAATGTTATCGGCAATTCTACTTTTTTTTCCATTCTCTATGATGAGATTGATGAAAAAGATGGAAAATAAAGTTTATTGTAAAGCGATTTTTAAGTGATAAGTTTCCTGTTTTGTGAATGTGCTAGAAATATTGTGTAAAATCATACTCAATAAATTTGAGAACTAAATTGTAGATGTTTATAGTTTTAAATTTTAATTTTAATGTGAATTGTGTACAAATTCGTATATTTAGTTTCATTTTTAAAGATAATTGTGAAGAACTCGTGCTTCAAATTACCAAATTAATTCAAAATGCACACAATTCAAGTATAAAAAAATCGTTATATCTTTTCTATTCAAAACTTTTGAACATATATTCTTTTAAACTAGCACAGTTAACTAGAATAAAAGTCTTCAAAATTAACATTTTTAGCATAAATTATTTTCAGGCTTTCATTGGACAATTTTTATACACCTGAAAGTTGTTTTCCTGCTAGATAAAAATAAGTAAATCAAATTTTTACTATATTTTCTTCTAAATTTTACTATTTGCGATACATATGTTAAATACTTCTGATACTTCCTAATTTTAAAAATATTTTTAAGATAAAATTGATGAATTAGTACAAAAATACGTAGAATGTACTAATACATCAATTTATCTTAAAATATCTTTTTGATAGAATGCGTAGAATGTGGTACGGCAAAGGTTTCGGCAGTGTCATGGATGTTTGTAGTGGTTCGGAATCCACTTTAAGACCCCGGTCTAATAGGATCGTAGAGCGTTGTGGGGGTAGTGTTAATCGCGTCCATAGCATATCTTTAAGCTACACGTGCCCCCTGGGTAGTGCTAAATGAGTAAAAGGGTGCAGCCCTTTCTTATGGCATAAATATTAACTGTCTCTGTATTGCCAGCTGCATTAGAACAACTACAGAAAACGTAGAATGTTCTCAATGCGAAGAACAGTTTTGGTATCAGTGACACGTTAATCAGCTTATGGGTTTATATTTTCAGGACATTGTTCTTCCAGATATTAGTTTTCATTTTTATTAATATCATTAGTTATATATCAGTCTTAAGTTTAAAATATTCATAGGAGAGAACTCGATTTATCTGATTTTTAATAAAGTCAAGTTGCTTAAATATTTGCTAATTGTAAATTAGCTATTTTTTACACTCTTTAAGCTGCATATTTATGAAAGGCTTGTAAAGAATTTGATGCTAAACTGAAAAATTTTAATGCATCTAATCCATCATTCACTAGAGAGAATCATAAAAACGGAGAAATGTATACATCACTAACAAAATTCAAATTCCAGGGGCTGTTTATTTGCAAATATTTTAAATTTAAGTCTTCAGGCTGCTAATACGTATGAAGCCAAGGGAGGGCATTTAATCTTCCAAATGTTTCGACATTTTGAATTTGTTTAAATATTTTAAATGGAATGCATCAAATGTTTATTTTTCATGGAAGATATTCTCAATTTAAATTAAAAGATAAATTAATTGAAAATGATGTTGTGGTCTTTTTCATTAAAATCGTTGATATTTTATTTCAGAAGATTTTAAGTCAAAGAACAAAAAACTAGTTTTAAAATAATTTGTTAAATCTTCTGATGCATTTAAAAATTTTGCTTATTTTACCTAGGAAAGTAGTTACAAATTTTATTAAAACAATAGCAAAATCGAATGAAATTAAGTATAAATTGAATATTTTGAAGGAATTATAAGAAATTAATAATACATGTATTATGCATGAATCCGGTAATTCATCAGTAATCTTAGAATCTAAAATATTTTAAATACTAAATACTAAATAAATATAATACTAATAAATACTAAACTCTATAACAAAAATGTTATAATATGTAAATTAATATTAAATATGAAAATTTCAATTTGTTTTATATGTAAGTTAAAGATTTGTGAATGTATTTTCTTTGAATATTCTTCATTTTATTTTTTGAAAGTTGCACAAAATGATTAAAATTTAAAAAATTTTTATGAATATAAAATGAATACATTTTGATAAAGTTATATTAAAAAAAAAGATTTATTTCAAATTCTCGGTTATGTAGTTATTTATAAAAGCTAAGCGATTTTTGCGCATTGTTTTTTAATTCTGTATTTCACCCAGGAATAATATAAAATCTCTTGTATTAATAATAAAAACAAAATGTTAATAATACTTTCTTGATTAAAAATTATTAAAAATAGTCGCTGAAAAATTTGTTACAAATTTTATGAAAGAACTATTTTTTCTAATTACTTTTGAATAGAGATCATTCGTCACTAGAATAGCTGATATACAACACGTACCAGAATCAATGTTTCTAGGATGCACCACGAGTGCTCCTACACTGAACCAACATTTGAATACCACAGTTTTCAACAAACTCCTCAAAGGAAGGCTTCTAGGTTGTTTATTCGCACCTCTCCTCTTCCAAAAGGAAGGCTTTCTTGTCTACATATTTAACGTGGCCATCCACAGCATAGAAAAGGAAGCTACTAGTTTAAATTCAAAGATCCTGTTTTGAACCAGGCTAATTCAGAAATTCAAGGAACTGTCCATTAGTTCCTGCTCCAAAACAAGAACTGGAATGATAAAACGTCGACTGTATTTAAATAAATTTCTCATGGCCCAAACTTTATTTTCCCCTTTTTCCCTCCTCCTTTCCCCCCCTTAATTTCAAATATTTGTAAGTAATCATATGCTTCTGATGCTATTTTTATGAGGAACTATTTTATCTTCGGGAAAAATATTTAACCCCTAAAATAACATTTACCTCACTTTTAACAAGTTCTCAAGTTAGAAATACATGTAAAACGTTCTTTTTTTTTCTCATTGTGGAGTAATTTAAGCTAAGAAAACTGCACAGAAATCTTTATATACCTAAATTTATTATGAAATCTTTATTATACCATTATCCTTTGCTACAGTTTCCAAACTTACAGATATTTATGGTTCAGTTTAGTTTCCTTGACAATGAAAGTATTATTTTCATCAAGTTGATGGCAAGGAAAAACAAATTCTAACAACAATCCGCAATCAGTACCAAAGGAAAAAAAAAACCTCGAGGATGGCTGGCTGTTAGACAGAAGCAAGGGAGTTAGCTTTTTGCCTCAAGGCAGACTTCCTTTCCTTCGTAACAACCACTTATTTTGAACTTTTTCAACCATATTATAGAAGTGAAATACTCAGCTGTGTTTCTACGAAAGCAAAAAGAAATATAAAAGAAGTAAGAAAAGTATCAATTTCAGTTGGAATCATGGAATCAACTTTTCGCAAACCTTTCAAGAATCTTCTTTTCACTGTCCTTTTAACATAGCGCTTTTCTTTCTGCTTCTTTTTGTGTAGCAAAGTGCGATTTTTAGATTTAAAAGCCCGGTCTTCGGATGCTCTTATAAAGAAGAACCCCAGAGTTTGATTACTCCTGCTCGTTCGCTGGCTTTCTTTAGAAAACTTTCTAATGGTTAATTTTTTTTTCTAAAAATAACAATTTCTGATCTTAAAAAATGCTCTTCTGTTTGGTCACTTAATGAAAAATTTTCTTTATAGTAGTCATCATTCATATAGTAATATTATTATTATTATTTTTTTAATTCAGATGGCGTTTCTACTTCTGCGTGTCAGTTCGTGGAGCCTTCTAAGCTCACTAACTCAGTTTACAGTAAAGGCACCACTTAGTTGGGTTATTGTTAATCACTAATAATAATACCTTTTGTAACAAACTCCCGGAATCACCATGCGACCTGATGGCCAATTAGCTAGCATTCTGGCGTTTGATACCAAAGGTTCAGGTTCAAATCCTGAAGTAGCATGGATATTTATTAGTGGTTCGAAAATCCACGTTAAACACTAGGTAAAATTTTAATTAGCCCTAAATGTGTACACAAAAATGACCGTAGAGCGACAAACAAAAGCTCTTCCAGAACCAGTTGCAGTCTGGTGGTCAATGGCTAGCACTTTTTGTCCTTTGTTGCCACAGGCTTTCGGCTTCGAATCCTGGCGGGGCATAGATGTTTGTTAATAATTCGGAATCCACGTTAAACTGTGGATCCCAGTCTAATTAGCCTAAAGTGTGCAAAAATGACCGTAGGGTGACAAACCAATGCAGAACCAGCATAGTTTTGCCTCCTCCTCACCCTTTCAAGCACAATTGAGGAGACAATCCATTATAGATAAATATGATCCTATTCCTGCATAGAAACAGGAATTTCTGTTACTTTTCTGGGTTTCAAATGCATGCCCCTGATTTCAAAATACCAAACGCGTCGACCACCAGGCTATTTCGGATATTCTTATTATAAATAATTAGAAAATATATTAAACTATGTCAAAAAAATATAAATTTCTTTAGATTTCTTTGAGTAATGTTGCTTCTCTGTGAGATATTTTTACACTTACGTAAAAATTTTCAGGAAAACTTACAGTAAAAGCTATTAAGATATTTTTAATTAATTGTAATTAAATTTGTAAAATGTTAATGCTGAATTTATAGCATTAACAATCCAAATTTATATGATAAATTGAAAAATAATTTTTTATTGATAGAATCCATTGATTGTGCGATTACAGAAAAGTGCATCAATGAAGACAAAGTTATATAAAGGTACAAAGTAGATCTAGTCCAAAGATTATCTCTTCTTTGAATAAGGAAAAATTAGAATTAAAAAATTATTAATCGATGTAGAAAATGGCCTTTTTGTTATTTAAAATTCATGAGTTATACATCATTTTTATTAATTTTTCATTGATAAAAGATTATTTTGACATTATCAACTCATAATAAAACTCTCACGGAACTCGGTACTTTTACGTTAGGTAACGTTAGGACACAACAGTAAAGTGTTTGCTTCCATAAAAAAAATGACGAATATGATTAGTTGACAATACATTATGATGTAAATGAAAAAATATTAGTTAACAATCTAGAGCCAGCATATTCTTCTTATTACTTATACTATTGTGTCCAAAAAAGCAAGACAAATTTTCAATTTAAATTTTCCCGGGGCATTTCCATTTCCATTTTTATATTTTTTAAGTTGTTGGCACAGTCCTTTACATCTGTGTGAAATTTTATGTCAAAATATTCATTAATATTTGAGTTTGTGAGATGTTAAAACTGATTCCGACGATTTTTGAAATGTCTGAATTAATTGAGCAAGAACTTGCGTTAAATTTTGATTGCAGAAACGTATAGAATGTTGCATAAGGCATTCGGTGAGCATTCCTATATCGGAAAGAAATGTTTAGAAGTGGTAAAAACTGTTCAAAGAAGGCAGAGAACGCGTTGAAGACGAAGAACCCTCAACCTCGAACGAACCAACCTCAACCAACGAAGCTCACGTCCAAATAATTAAAGATTTGGTGCTTACAAAACCGTCCATTTTACAACGAGAGACCTTTGCTGGTGATGTTGGAATTTCAAAATTCCCTTTTAAAAGATGTTTTGGGCCTCTAACGCGTCAAATCTTGATTGGTACCGAAAACACTAAATGAGCCAGCGCACACTGCATTGATTCTTCGTGACTTTTTTCGCCAAAAATGAAACTCATATCGTTCCGTAACCACCGTATTCATCTGATTTAGCATCGTGCTACTTCTGGCTATTCCAAAACTCAAAATACCACCCGGGGACACCGTTTTGAGTCGATTGAAGAGATATTTTAAAAATTGCCAGAATCAGTTTTAGGATCTCACAAAATCAAGCGCAATTCAAGCACTAATGAATATTTTGACGTAAATTTTCACATAGGTGTCAAGTACAATACCAACAATCTAAAAAATTGAAATATCATATTTAATTTAAATGAAAATGAAATTTAATTTGAAAACTGGTCTTACTTTTTGGACACAGTAGTATTTTGAAAAAGTATAATGCTTGTATGAAATGTTTATTTCAATTAAATGCTTTTTACTCCAAAACACATGTACCATTTAGATGAAAAAAATATATTCATAAAATATAAAAAAAAACCTACAGGAATTTTAATTAAAATCTCTAAGTAAATTATTTTCCTATTCACTTATTTTTAATGCAAAATAAGAAAGTATCCTGGGAAAATCCTTTCTACCGTTTATTTTCTTTTATTACTATCGCATTAGTTCTTTTTTCTTACTCTAAATATTCACCTTTTGAAGAAGAAAAAAAAGTATTTTTAAGAAATAACTTATTTTTAAATAGAATCTTAAATGTGAATTAAATTGCCATTTATTCAATTCAAGTTGATGGTGCTTAATACAAATTCTAGTAATAAAATAATCATTGATCTGGCCATCTCAATTCTGTTGATGATCTACAAAAAGTAGTACTTTATCAATTCATTTTATAAGTATACTAAAAAAACAGTAATGCATGTTTTTCTACCCTATTTGAAAGTTACGGATATGGTAAATGATTATCACAGTGATTCTCATAAAATTAAAATGAAATAAAAATGTAAAATTCACAAATCTTTTAAAAACTATATGTGAGTGGGCAACTTAATAAAATATGTATTTTATTAATAGATTTTCTCTGTAAATTTTTGTTAATGTTATTAAAAATTTTTAAACCTTATTCAGGCTAATTTAAAAAATATTATCGAATCCTTATTAAATGATGAGAATATACGTAGTTGTAAATGTGAGTATTGTTTAAAACAAAAATCAATGGTTTAAAGTTATGTATTTAGTATTGTCTGTTAAATATTTTTCTTGTTACTAAATTGTATTGAATGTAATGAGAAATATTAATTACTAATTGCTTGATTTTTTATTTCTGGCAAACAAAAATTAATAATTTCCAGTAATTTACTTATAGACCTTTTGCTAAACAAAAGGAAAATATCTAAAAAAGCAATTGAAGAAAAAATATTTATTTATATATTTTTTTTTACTAATTAATTTACTAATTAAAAGTAATTAAACATTAGATTTTCCCAACTCTGTTAAAAAAAGATAAAATGCTCATATTTATGTGCTTTTTCTCAATATATATGCTGTAAAATATTTGCTAAAATATTGTATTACATAAAATGTAAATTTTTATGTATGCCAGATTTGCATTTATGTGGGTATATAATATATTCCGATGCGTAAAATGCCGTTTTTTGTAAATATATTTAAGTTAAAGCTGCTTAATTGAATTTAAAGTATTTGTCGTTTCCAATCAAAAGTTGTACATAGTTTTGGAAACTCAGTTTGTCGACATAAGGCAGAATAATTTAAAGTAAAAACGAATACTAATAATTAACCACTTTTATTTTATACAAATCTTTCACTTGCAGGTATATTATTAAATTTTTTGTCTTCCAAATGACACCAATTAATTGCCGATTTTTAAATGAAGTCACTCTTTTGGTTAGATGTCCGGGAATTCCATTAATTTTCATGTGTACATATTTCTGGCCAATTACGCGGTGTAAGCATTTACCAAGTAATTACCTCAAATGGGGTTCAAGAAAGCAATCAATAATCGCCTGATTAATAGCTGACTTTTTAATTATCGAATTCAAAAAAAAAAAAAATTTAAAAAAATAGCAGAAAAAAAAGAAAAACGATACCAGCATCACAAAAACTCGCATCGTGACTCATTGCGACAATTAGATGGAAGAGATTGGGGCAAAAGTAATTGCATAGCCCCTAAAATAGAAAGGGGACGGGACTAGGGCGCACTAGAGGGGCGCATCAGGACCGGTTGAGGCAGTCCCTGATTATGAATGGGATGCGTACAATGGCCGAAGAACCGGTTGCCATAGCAACTGGGTGAAATCTCCGCCCACTTTTTCGTCGTTTGTTCAGCTCTGAGGATGGAGTGAAACTTCAATCTGTTTCATCCTCTAGCCGACTAAGCGAAACTAAAGAGCACAGTAGAAGAGACAGGTTTTTTTTCCCTTTCCATCTTCTCTTGCCTGCATTTTTAAATTTTAGTATTTTAAAAACTTTTTCCTCCGTTTGTCCTTTTTTTCTTACACGAAAAGCTTCAGTGATGATTTTTTCCACACTTGGAGTTCGAAATACAGTCATCTTTAAAATGATATATTGAAGAGAAGCACATTTTTTGTGATATGGAATATTACAAAGATCAGGGAAGTTTTTGTTAAGTTCTCAGTGAGAATGAAAAAGCAATGAATGTAATGCAAGTATATTTAATCTCACTTTCTGAATAGGGCAACGTTATCAATATTAGTTAAGTCGCATCGTGAAATATAATAATCGTACTGAGTGCAACTTCAACTAATCTGAGTTTTTTAGATATAACATATTAAAGTATGCATTATTTTATCTTTATGAATGAATAATATTTTATGCGAACTAAGTTTCTAAGTATTAATCTAAACTCCACCACTAAATAAATAACGAATAGATTTTTTTCAATATTGTTTTTTTTTTTCTAATACATAGGAGGTAGTAACTAAGAGAAATACAAAAAATTGAGTGTTGCTAAAAAAAATAATAAATATGAATAATAGGTTTAAAAGATAGATATCTGTAATCCCGGATATCTGTAATCTGTAAAAATATCTGTATTTAATTCAAAATTACGTTTTCTGAATATAAATTACATCTATATGTATCATATAATTATGTATTGTTTTTTATTTATCCTTATGTATCATAGAACATTTATTTACATAAAAAACGCTTATACATATAATAATGATTTAACATATATTTGAACCATATTTAAGACCTTAAGGATAAAATACATAATATATATTTTTCTTTTTTTTGTATATGTTTGTTAATTCGTTAAAAAAAAATTGAAATCGTCATTCTTTGTATTTGCACTCTTCGCTAATTTTGTGCTTCCTTAAAAGGATTTCATAGAATAAAAAATAAAATTTCATTCGTTGAAAATTGTTTAAAGTTTTTAAAAACTACAGATAACAACACTTCATGAATCTTATTAGTTTCTGAATGCTATACTAAAATTTGAAAAAGACAAGGCATTTCTTTTGATTCTATAACACAGTGTACATACATAAGGGTCAACGGATACTTTATTAACATTAGAAACTCCAGAGTACCAATGTGACTACAAGGGTTTAACAAATTTCAAAACCGATATTATTTCCGTAAAAGTGACGTATAAAATAAAATTTGTTTTTCATGGAAAGTGAATGAATTATGAGATAAAATTCATTAATTTGTTTTAAATATCTTATATTAATTAAGTATGTATGTCGAGAAAATAGAATCAAAACCATCATGAGTCTGTACAAACGCCCAAAAGGGGAGTAAATGTAGTGCAAGAATAAACAAGTATAAATTAAAATCAAACATTATAAAAACTTTTAAATAAATTAATAATTTAAAAATTAAATTAAATTTTAATAATAGTTTTATATTAAATATACATTAACATGTAAATGAATAATATAAAAACTTCTGTAAAAGTAAAATACAATTTTTCGTCACTCACATAATAGACTAAAAATAACAGCATCACACAAATTAAAGTCTTTAAAGCACTTCTTAATTGTACTTCAATAATACCTGAATAATTTTATAATCTGAAACACTCATTTCGAGCATTTATGTAAATGTATTATGTATTATGACAAGTAATATGTATTATGACACGAGTATTACACACGTAACATTTATGTATTGTGACACGTATGCTACATGTCATTTAGACATTTTCTAAATTAATTCTGAATTGTGTGGAAAATTAATACATATACTTTTACGATCACATTTAATTTCGAGAGTTACTTTATCAGAATAACAGAAATTTAACAGAAGTAACACTAGTGTCATAATGCACAATACTTGTCATAATACATAATACATTTTACATAAATGCTCGAAATGAGTGTTTCAGATTATAAAATATTTAGACTTATTAATCAAAGAAAACAATTCTTTAAAATATTGTTTCACTATCGAAAGCACAAAATAGGAATGTTTATTGAATAATTAAAATTTTACTAAATATTTTTAATCTCTTAATGATTAGGCATTCAAATAGTAAAACATCTAGATTGGTTCTGATTATTCAGAAAGAAAAATCCTTCTTCAAATTGTTTACTTTACAAAAGACAAAAACATCCAGCTCAAAATAAACATTTCAAGTATTTTATTAAGATACAAAAACAGCAGTATCGACAACAATTCCATTACCTTACTTTTGCTAAAAGCATCGTTACATTATGCAAATGATTTGCTCTTCTTTTTCTTCCCCATAAGCATATATACTCATTCCCAAAATAAATCAAATAAAAATAAAATTGAGAGATATCGAACAAATTATCGAAAAGTTCCAAACACAAAAGGAGAGTAGGAGATTAGTGATTGTCCGATAATGAAATTTCGATCGGTTGCTCCAAAGATTCAAAATTAATTTCTCAAACGATGGATAACACATCTGTACAAGCCTTGTTGGAGTCACGTATACACGGACTAATCACTTCAGTAAATATACTCTAGCACTTAGTGTTCGAAGAATGAATTGATGACACTTCCAAACTTTGCGTGTTTGCAAAGATGAGACGGTAATATGAAAATTTTTCAAGAATTTACATGACAGCAGTCTTTAGTAAAGAATAGAAAAATACAGCAAATTATTTTTGTGTTTATTATGCTTTCATATTAGGCATATTGATCAATTATAGTTATCCCTCTTATTACTATAAAAAATTATATTAGGATAAAGGTAATAAATGGCTCTATAATTTAAAAATGAGTTATTCTAATTAATATTAATTTGCAAAATATATGCTTTAATTGCATTGAATTGACTCCTCATTTATATAATTCCAAAAACTAACGATGAATATATTTATATATTTGATTATATTACACTGGGGAGGAATCAGTAAAGTTGAAATATACCAAATTGTTAAACGGCTAAATAATTTTATAATTTTGAATTTTTAAATCAACTAGCTTACAATATATTGAAGGTTTTAGAGTTTGGTTTTAAAGGTTAAGGTTGATTTTAAAGGTTAAAGAGTTTGGTTAATTCATATTTTTAAATATTGTTGCAGTTTGATTAAAAGATAAGCAGTAAATTATGAAAAACTCATTGGAATTTTTGAAGCAAAATATATAAGTTTATATAATCATATAAAATTAATATCTCAAATTATTTACTTTTACAATTTAAAGCTATATTTGTAATCGAGACTAGACTTAAAATAAGTAGCTCATTAGAACAACATCGCATCTTAAATCCAGTTCCTTTGCAATGAATTATTCAATAAACAATGCATTCCAAATTTTGGGGTTCAATAGCCTGAAAACGGTAAAAATCAATTTGCACTTCCGAGTCATTACATTGATTCATTCGAAACAATTTGCTGCATTAATTTATCAGATGTTTGGGACAAAAGGGTTTGTGGATTTTCAAATTATCTTTTATCACAGATTTGTATCATCGTATAAATTTAAATATATTTTTTTGTTTTCTTTTCTGTAACTCAAAGAATCTTCAGAATATTTTCCTGTTGTTTTTGTTTATTTTCATCAAAATAAAATATTCATAATCAAAATTTATTTATTAAAAGATTTTTATCGCTATTTTCTTTCATCATTCGACGGCAATTGATATTAAATCAACGGTGCATTATTTTTTTTTTTTCTAATGATTTTCAAATTATAGAAATGTATTTTGATTCGTAAGTAAGAAAAATTATTGAATTGCATTTGCATTTATTTAGCTTGGATTTCTTCACTGCATGATTGTTATCTTGAATACTTCACGTCCATTCACAGCGTAAAAACAAAATTCAAAATTAAATATAATGTACCTTAAGCACATATATTATTTTGAGAATTGTTTATTCCAATTAAACAACAACATTTAGAAAGACTTGCAATACTATGTCACACAAAATAAAGTGTTCAGTTTAAATATTTATAAACAATAAAAAAAAAAAATTATTGAATTTCAATTTATAATTAAAAGACCGTTGAAATAAATTTTGAGATGATTAAAATGCGACATGTGGGAAGACATTCTTCCATTGCACCATTTAATGAAATTTGTTACTTGAATACTTGATACTTGAATGAAATCTGATACTATACATTTAATAAATTAAATAATAATCCAGTCGTGATCAATAAAGTAATAATTTGAAATTGCCAGGTTTATTAATTTAAAAGAATATCAGTTTTATTTGTTTTCACGCATTTAGTTAAAAAAAAATAAATCTTTTAGTTTCATCATCTAAGAAGGTGATCTGATATTTATCAAATAAACATCTCACACCCGTCCTTGCCAAAATAATATTTTCCAAAAGGATAAAATGCGCAGTGTCATATTTAACGCTGTGGTAGAACTCTCTTATTTCACGAGTGACATCGATATTTTTGATACTCAAGTTTAAAACTGACGAAGTCAAATGTGATTTTCCAGTTTTCGAAATATATCAGTCAAGTAGGAAGCAGCGCACAGTTTAGACTGTGGATTCCCTCCATCCACGACAGCTGCTATCGTTTCGCTTGTTTTGTCAAACGAAATTTTTTTTTGCCATTCCTATTTCCCATCCCTCAAATGCCCCCCATCCATTTTGGCAGGCGTAGAATATTAATACGTCACTTAGAAAATATCCCACCCCTACTTGACCTTCCTTTTTTTCTTTTTTCTCATTACACTATTAACCGACGCTAACAGAGGGTTGCGGGCTTCATGGGTCGTCAGAAGGGTCTCCTCAATGGCAGAGGTTCCAGATAGAACCATTCTTTTCCTCTCTGAAGCTACCATAAAGGTTGTATTGCCATGAAGGAAAAGAAAGAGGATTAACAATGGAAATTTTAAAAACAATAGATTTGGATAAATATATATGAATCATGTTGTCTTGTGAAAAGATTCAAATGAATTGTTTTCTTGGTATTTGCAAAGTTCTGATTTATTAAATATTGTTACATGATTTTTCTTATTTTATTTTTAAGTTTGAGTTTCTTTTCGTTTTTTTTTTTGTTCTTTGTTGAAAAAGTGATCATCAGCAAATACGAACCATTCTCTTATTTCATTTGAAAGTATGGCGATTGTAGCCAAGCATTTAGGAGGCAATTGATCAACAATGTAAATTCTAAAACAATAGAATTGAAAAAAAAACATTTCCAAAGCTTACCTAATTAGATGAATTGAAATTCTTTATACAATGGAGTAAAAGCTTTCTGACATTCGTAAAGCATTGATTTATTAATAATTTTATTTTATTTATTTTTTGTTCTTCCTATGAATTGTTTTTTTAATCCTTTTTGAAATAAAAGATATCAATGGCTTTTAAAAAATTATACTAAATGGCAAACAACGAAATGTCTCTACCCATTGGTATTCTTCAAAGATTCATTACGGACTTGTTATATAATTGGTAATAAGAAATTCAAAATTTCAAACATTCTCAAAAAGGAAAGCTAATTGCAGTATCTAAAACTAATTGCATTAATTACAAATAGCACTAACTGAAAGTTAAATTGATTCATATAAACAAATTACCCATACAATTTAATATATTGTCATTAAAATCTCTTTAATTCAAGGTTGATAATTCATCCGAAATATTTCATTTAACATAAACTTATGGAAGGAATTACTGAAAATTTACATCCTGAAGAATAAAAATAGATTTTATACAGTTCAGATGGAAACACGAAATTAAAGAGAATTTTTGTTGTAGTTACAACTAATTTTATAACATAATAATTTGTTAACTTTTATGGGTAAATATTTAAGAAACAGCGAATATTTTATGTTTGTATTCTATGTGAATATGCAATAAAATATTATTGAATAAAAAATTGCTCAAAAAAATTCGCTTGTAATAAGAAGATACCAGATTAATTAATTTTGTCGTTTTTGTTGCATTGAGTGGAAAATATAACTATGTTTGCATTTACATAATCATACTTCTTTTTGTAATTAAATTTCTTTTGTTTTCTCCTATCAATGTGTTTTGCTTTTCTATTGTTAGAGATATCATTTGATCGTCAATTATCTAATTGCTTAGAAATATGTTCTTTTAAAAACCTTATTCATATTATTAATTAATTACTCATTCGCTATCTCATTGGGAGATGAATAGTTGTTAATTTGAATTTTAACATTATTGTTATAATATAAGTATGTATTAAGTATTGATTTAATTTTTAACGAATCCGTAAAGTCGTTTAAATTGATAAAAAAAAAAAAGAAACTTTAAATCTCAGGTAATAAAGACAAAGTATCAATGAAACATATTTGACGAAATTGAATTAATCAAACAATTTATACACCAAATCGTTAAATACAAAAGCACTATTAAATGATTTAATTAAAAAAAAATTGAAAAGTTCCTCTCTTTTTACTTTTCATAAAAATATAAAATCTTGATTCTGATTTAAGAAAAAGGTTTTCTAATATTTGAAAATAATTTTACAGAGCTTTTAATAAAAACTGTTTTTTTAGTAATAAAAAACTACCTGTAAAATATTTGATCTCTAAACAGCTTTACTTTTTAAAATAATGGAAGAGGAACCCACAGAACTCATAAATTTTAGACAGGCATCATTAAATCAGCTTCTTTGTGAGTTACGAAGAAATCCTGTAAATTCAATATTGTTTTTATTCAATATACAAGAGCACTGTTCAATATTAAATAATTTGATTAGAAAAACTGAAAACTTCCTTTCTTTTTATTTTTCATAAAAATATAAAATCTTGATTCTGATTTAATAAAGGTTTTCCAATATTTGGATATAATTTAGCAGTTTTTTTTATTAAACAGCTTTTAATAAAAACTGTTTTTTAGTAATAAGAAAACTACCTGTGAAATATTTGATCTCTAAACAGCTTATCTTCAGAATGATGGAAGAGTAACCCACAAAACTCATAAATTTTGGACAGGCATCATTGAATCGGCTACCTTCTGAGTTACGAAGAAATCCTGTAAATTCAATATTGTTTTTATTCAAAAGGGTAGTCTTCCGTTTCACTGGCTAAATAAAGTTTCTCCCTTAATTTCAAACTTATTAGCGCTCACTTAAATACCCACGAGGAAGCAATTAAAAAAAGGAAAATCATTACTCTTACCTGTAACAAAATCGATTTTTCTTAAGAAAATATTGGCAGAAAATGTTCCGCTGTGCTAAGTTCACACTTTTTTTCCCTTTCCTTTCCGAAATCACCTTTCAAGTATTTTCCTATTTCTTAAGGTTGATTAAAATTCACTCGCGGGATATTTTTATGCAAATTCTTTACGTAATGCATATAAAAATAAATATCCTGTTCTTATGAATTTGTGAAGATGTGTGTGAGCTGTGTATTTATAAGATTGAATATTTGATGCTACTTAAAAAGAAGTGTGTGCACAGAAACTTAAGTTCTTATGAAATGTAATTTTAAAGCTGCTTTGTTAGTTTCTTTATTGAATGAACGCCTTCGAAATACATAATTATGATACAAAGCCATGTCTAAAAGTTTTTTATTCCCTCTGTGCAACAAAGTCTCTGGTTTCTTAGCTTCGAAATCTATTACATTTTATACATGCTTGTATTCATTAAAAATGAGTTTATCAATAATTTTATGTATTGCGGCATAGAATGCATTTTAATACTTTTATATACAGTTATTCAACAGACATTTCTTCTTGAATTTAAAAAAAAAATTATAATGATATATTTGTAAAAATGATATATATTCTTCAAATTATATTGTTTTTTTTCTCTTTAAACTGGAAAAGAATACAGTTCACTAAATGAAAATTATTATTTTCTTTCATTAAAATGTACCAAAATAATTATTCAAGAAGATGTTCTTTTTTTTTCAACGTAAAGACTTTCGATTTCCTGTTGATTTAAAAATTAAATCATGAAAGTTATTGCCTATTTAAAATTATTTAATGTCTTTTTTTAATGTAATTTATTTCTTTAACGCAATCCCTTTTTAGAAAAAAGGGCTTATTGTATTCATTTTGTTTGTAATAAGAATACTTTCTGCAATTTTCAAATCAATTCTTTTCCAAAAAATAGATCTTATAATTTGATTGCTTTTTGATATATAACAATATATTATTATTGTAAAACAATCCACCTGCATATACCAGTTTATTCAAATCTGCTAATTCGTATATTTTCCAAATTTAGCAATAAAGAAAATCTAGCATCATTGATCTAGGTACTAAATGCTATTTTAATTAGCATTTATATTATATTGGCTTTAATTACGAAAAATAAACTCTCGGTAATCATAAACTGAAAGACAAAATCTTTCCCTAAACTGATTATAATATATATAGTAGATAACAAAGATGATATTTGCATCTCCTTCCAACCACTTTTTATAATACACTCATGATTTCATAGTCATTCTTATTATAAATTAGATTTCACATTTTACAAATCATGTTCTGAAGCTTTCAAATTAGTGATCATGCAGATCAGAAAATAAATGTTTTTAGTGTGCAATATCCTGACCTGTAAGAATAATAAGGTTTATTGTTGTACCCTATGCAAACTGTTCTTGTAAAGTTCTACTATCTCTAGTAACCGTGCAAGTCGCCCATTAAATAAAGAGATTTCAGCTTCAGCTTCCCAAATGTCGATGTCCATGCAATTTCTGTCACAAACTGCATCCGTCGCAGAATAGAGAAAGGGACAGGTCTCACCTGCATCGGTTGGTGATTATTAACTTTGCCGTTTGCGTTCGTAATGGAGTTGGAAGGTTCCGCTCATTTCCGGCTTCTCATTCGTCAGCGTATTGATCTTAAGTGAGAAGGAAGTGCTATTCAGGACCCACATCCTCATGACCACTTGAATAAAGCCACTGATAAGAGGTGATTAAGGAAATTTGAATTCTCCCCATGTAAAAGGAAGGGAGATGAGATTCTCAATTAAAATTTTCTATTAGAACGATTCCGAAATATTCTCTGAATCAATTTTAAAGAAATTTAAATTGTGCTTTATTTGAAATTGTTCAGAACGATGTAAGATTTGCAATAAAATTTAGGACATAGAAATTGTTTGTTTTACAATAGCATTTAGGAGATAGAAATTGTTTGTTTTACAATAAAATTTAGGTGTTAGAAATTGTTTGTTTTACAATAAAATTTAGGTGATAGAAATTGTTTGTTTTACAATAAAATTTAAGAGATAGAAATTATTTGTTTTACAGTAAAATTTAGGTGATAGAAATAATACGTAAGCACACACATAAGAGGATTTTCATACTTAATTTTCTTTTATTGAAAATTCTAGGAAATTCTTATGAATTCCAACGAAACCTTCTGTTCCTTTCAAGTTGGTCCAGTAATAAAAAATGCAACATAAAGATAAAGAAATCTAGATTTTATTATTATTTTTTTTTTTTGGTATTAATAATCAAAATATTCCTCCATATTCACTTATATTTTAAAAATCGGTACCATACGAAGCAGGAGATTGAACTAAAAGGCTGAAAACATTTCTCGGAATTGTTTGCACTAATAATAAAGAGTTCAGATTACTCAAAACCTAGTATTATGTTAGCAAAATGACCAAATTATGCTTGTTTAAAAAAAGATTTTTCAAATGTAAGAACACAATTCAATATTTTTGCTTCAGCGAAATCGGTTTTTGTATGTGTGTGTTAATGATTAGTTAGTTTGAGATGTATTAAGAATTGATTACGACTGTATACTTTAATCTAGAAAGAAAATTAATATCCAATTGGGAAACTAAAAGCACTTAAAATAGCCACTTCAAACAGTTTACAAATATTTTGTTTGCATTGAATAAAATGAATGAAATATGTTTCATTTAAATAAGATATATTAATACATGAATATATTATAATCATCATTATGCTAACGATGCTACATTCTTAATAAATGTACTTCCCAATTAAATTAATTAACAGAGTTAATAATTTTATTGCTATCTCTTAATTCACCTCGCTCCTTATTGATTTAAAAAAAAAGTATTTTTGGCTTAGTAATTAAAAAACCTGAAAATGTTTCGATCATGTTTTATGTTTTTCTCTCAAAAATTTAAATACATTTTTGTAAATTGTATGATTGCTATTATTATTATTATTATTATTATTATGCTACTAATATAAGAAAAATCACTTTCTTTCCTAAAAATTGTTAAAAGCTTAAACGAAAGAAATTAAATGCGGCCATTAAAATTCGGCTAAACTGAATATGATCATGTTCAGGATTCTAGATTTCTAAAGCAGTTGATAAATAAATAATAATAATAACAATATGAATTGCAAAATTAATAGAAATTCAAACACTGAAATTCAAGAAGCAAAATTAATTTAATTTAGAAACATAAATCCTAACCCTTTTTATATATCTTTTATCTATCTGACAATATTACTTTTGTCTTGATAATAACAAAATTGATTTACAAATAAGATTTTAAAAATATTTCCATGCTTTCTCAAAAGTGCATATTTAAAAAAGAACAATCCTAGTACAAAAATTGTTTGAAATGCCAAAGAGATTTAAAATACTAAGAATTTGTCAAAAATGAAATTTCTGTGAATACCTTTTTTTTTCTTTTTTAAATACTAAACATAACAAAATTAGAATTTGTCAAAAAATGAAATTTCTGTGAATACCTGTTTTTTAAGCCTTTTTTTTATAAAGAAAAGAAAAGAAAAGATTAATTAATTAAAAATCTAAATCTCAAGATTCTTTAACTTTTTTTCTCATATTTTCATATGGTTTTAATTATGATTTTTATAGTTTAAGATATTTCATTTTGAACTTTTAATTGAATATACTTTTCTTCGAACATCCTGAGGCATGAAATATGTTATTATTATAGTGAAGAAAAAAAAATGAGGAGTTGATAAAAAAAAATTACCGGTAAAATAATTAATAATAAAATTAATTCCTGGAAATAATTACTGATTAATAATAAAAATAATTACTGGAAATTCCTTTTAAAAAAGTCTATTCATTGTAAAAAAATAATAATTTTTTATCTGCAATTAAATTTTCCTCTTTAAATAAAAAAATGTGAGTATTCTTTGAGGTTTATATGATTAATCACTAATTGATAAAAGTATCTATGGGGAATTTAAGTAATTTTTTATATTTTAAATCACTAATATAAAATAAAGTTTTTGTAATTAAGAAAAGTATATTTCTTTTGCATTTTCTGATTTTCTGCTTAGTCTGTGCTTTCCATGAATTGTGCACTTAAAATTAAATTTAATTTAATAAAGTAAAATAATTACTCTTATTATGTTTTTACATAAATTGTGAAAATTATTAAGATTGATCAAAATACTAGAGGATTTTTAATAATGAGTTAAACTATCTACTTTAACTTAATGAACATATTATATTTATTACTGAAATTAATTTTTAAAATAATTAAAACAAATTACAATGCAGTATTTAGAATTTCTAAGAATATCTTGCAAGTTTGAGGAAAGATGAAATTTTTTTCATATTATTTGTTTCTGAGAAGTAGATTTGATATAAAATTTTTAGAGTGTAGAAACTTATTTGTTTAATCAAAACTTTTTGTACTCATAGACATTTTTATTTAAAATAATATAACATTAATGCTGTTATTATTCTAGTTAAAAATTAAAAAAAAATCAAATGTACCTTTAGTAACATCTGAAAATATAATACTGTTGTTAAAAAATATTAAACATTATAAAGCTTAAATTACCCTTTTTTATTATAAATCCAAAAAAATCGGTTATCTGTTATACTGCATTGATAAAATAATAAGATATTTCTATAATTTAAAAACAGAGAATAAAGTAACTAAAAAATATATGAAAAATTTTGTATGTATACTATATAACAATTAAAGTATTATTGATTCAATAATAATTTCGATTAGTTTTCCAAAATTGTGAATCATATTGCTTTAATCTATAAATTATTTTTAACCAAATTGCATATAGGTATTGGATTTGAATCTCTGTTTAACACAAAAAGTAACGCAATTTAATAAAAGCCAAAAAATAAAAAAATAAAGAAAATAAAAGAAAATAAATATAAAAATAAGAAAATTCATTCCTATAAAAAAAAAGCGTGATGAAAATCACTTTGCAAGAACGTTAAATTCAGCCCCTATTTCATAAAACAAATCCCTTGTAAATCTTTCGACGTTACGAAAAAAGCATCATAACACTAGACCGATTCAAAAACAATCAAAAGGTTTACACGTTTCAATCTGTAAGATTTGAGATTTATCAGCCCATATTACAATCACTGGTGTTTCTCATTTCTGTAGAGCAGCTGAGAAAAACGAGATTTTAAAGTCCCACTACAAATATGGCACTCTTTGAGAAGCTGAACCAAAGGAAATTGATACAATTTCTACGAAAGAAGGCACACTTAAATTTGATGATACAGTCCGTAGAAGGCAGTTTGTTCTCATGTTGGACGCAGGTGTTCTACCATTCGAAGTCATTTCTAGAATAAAATTGGTTAGCATCGAAATGACTTAGCGTATTCCCATCAGGTTTTTTATAGGTCTCGTCGTTCAAGTACCCAGTAGACAGTGTGGGATGGGAAATATTCAAGGTTTTCTTGCCCGCTTTTTGTGGGTGGTTAGAGGAGAGTTTTGTGGTGAAGAAAATTCTCAATTTGACACAACGCTGGGGTGGGTCGTGAGAATATTTTGAAAAGGAGCGAAGAAATGGCAAGAATTTTAATGTGCGCATTCGCGTTCTATAACACTATGATATAAAATTTCAAGAATATTACATAAGGGTTATTTTTGTATTGCTTCATTTCTATCAAGTTGTTATTTTAGATAAAATAAATGTTGAAAATTTGCTTGGGTATATCTTTTTGAATAATAAATAAACCTTATTTTGTTATTTCATCAGTTAGCTAGTATATTAACAAGTATATATACTATACATAGTTTTCAAAACGTTTACTTTAAAAGAATATTTCCACTGTTTCAACTTCAAGAATGTGATAAATGAAGACTTCCAAAAAAAGTTTTTTTTATACGATTGAAAATGCTCACACATATTATAAGTAAAAAAGGATGTTATTTGTTATAAAGAAATGAGTAAACCTGACATAAAACGAATCTTTTTATTTCAATAGAGATGGTTATTTATTTAATATTAAGTGCTTTTAAGTCAAAATGGCTTGTGTCCTTTTTGTATATTTTGTTAAATATTTTATTGTACTTAAACTCCGTTTGTAAAACTTAGTTTAACCTCAATAAAGTTCTTTTTTAATGGAAAAGATAATTATAATTAATAAATATTAGTTAAAGTAATATTCATCTTGAGAATATCATTTAAATACAAAATAATCAATAAAATTTCAAAAGATGACGAGAATTTTGAATAATTATTTTTCGACATTAGCTGTTTAGGACTACATACAATTATTTTAAATAATCAGTAAAATAAGATAGCTTAGTTACACTTAAATAAATGATTATGGGAATTAGAAACAATTAAGTCCTTAAGAAATTTGCCTTAAATCACTTTTTTTTTTTTTTCTATTAGTTAAAAATTTAATAACTTGGAAGTAATTAGATCTTCGTCATAAGAACGCATTAGATAATCTAATTTTTAATCCTTAAATTGATGAGAAATGTAATGACTGAAACACAGGAATTCGTTTTTATTTCAGATTTGTTCAATCGCTATTTCCTTTTTGGAGCAATGAATGCAAATAAGTGTCTCCACTTTTTCACTATAAAAAACACTTGTATTTTTTAAATCCACATTATTAATGAAAACTTGCCAAACTATTCCTTTGCCATCATCTTTTAGCACTTAATGGAATCCAATTATAAGTGTTATATTGCTTTTTCCTAAAATTTTATTAAAAGCCATTCACAATAAATATTTTAAATAGGTAACAATAAAGGCATATACATTCTGAACAAAGTTTCTTTTTAAAAGGAATTACGACAGCATAGCAGCATCAAATGTTAAATTCTTTTCTTATTAAACTTTCTGAAAAGATGTATTTCTTCTCATAATTGGAATAAATTCTTGATAATAGCACAATTTTTGAGAGGTGAATTTTCACATCTTCTTCTAGGTAAACTTTGTGAAAACTAGAATTTGATTTTTTTTTAATAATTCAATTTTAAAAATGTTCTATGGAATATATCTTCTTCAGAAACATTTCCTGATGTAAATCTAGATAGAAATCATGAAGGTGTAAAACTAGATTCGATAAGATTTTGAACATCTAAAATTTAATGCGAAATGTTTCATAAATATTATCATTCTAGAACAGTTTGTTTCTTGGTATTTCATATATGTTTTGGCTACTTCATGAAAAAGTAACGTTTCCTAGTAAAGTTTAAAACATTTAAACTGAAAATATAATAATGTTGTTAAAGTTTTTTTAAACATTTCATTAAAAAAAAAAATTTATAATAAAGTGAGAGATTAATTATTTCAAACATTAATTTTTACTTATTAATATTATTTTTTTAAAATTTTATTTCTTGCTTTTATGATAAATATTATTACATTAATTTTATTTTGATATTAAATCAATATTTTATGGATACTCCAGGATATGTATTAAAATATTGATTCGTTATAGCATTTATTTCAACATTTTTAATTCATTAAATCTACAAACAAAACTAAACTTTCTTCTCTAAAAGTATACATGTATTAAGCAAGTGAGTTATACATGAAATGTTTATTCTGAAGTGTTTATTCTGAATTATCTTTCAAATTATACTTAATTTGTTCTAATAATTACAATGTTTCAATAAAAAATACTATATATGTTGAGCTAAATACATGCTGAGTTATTTAGATTAAAATTCTATAAAAAGTTAAATACATTTTGTTTAAATATCATCGAATATTTAAAAAAAACAACATTTATATAATTAAAAAGAATAACATTGCAGATAATATTATAAAAATTCAAACAAATATCAAAATAAGAAACTTCCTTATCTCTAGTAAAATAGGCTTCTAATAATAATATGTATGAATATTTAATAAACTGAAGGTCAAGATATTTCTACTAGATATTAAATTATTACTAAAAATATGATATATACTTTAAATTACGCTGTATTAAGTATATTTAATAGCAATAAATATAATATTTATCATATATCTTTAAGGGGAAAATGATAATGAAATGAAACTATTTAAACTATTATTTAAATAAAGTTTTATTTCTAATTTATACTAGAAAATATTTGAAAAACACTATTACAAATAATTTTATTTTCCTGTTTCTGTTCTGTAAAAATAAAATTTAAACGAAAGACCTGTTTCAAAACGAACAACGAAAAAATTTTTAATCTTAAGTTGTTTTTATCGACAATCAAATAAAAGGGATAATTAAATATATTATATCGTTAAAATTAATTTAATGTTTTGCAAATAGAATCTCGAAAACAGATTTAAAAGTCATTATGTTTTTATCTTATTTTTACAGTAAGTAACAATGAAAATTTAATAGTAATTAAAAAAAGGAATATTATTTTATTAGTCCTTCAGTAAATTAAATTCTCAAATAGGATCATCGACACAAACAGGACTGCATTGCATTTAAATTCGAATAAATTGGAAACTTCAACAATATAATTTATTTTTTCCTTTGCAATTTATTCAATTGGAAATTATACGATTTAAATGCTTATGGCTTTAAAGTCCCAATTAGTTAGAATTATCGAACTGCTTTACATGAAGACACCTAATTCCCATCAGAGATTGCAAAGCGAACGAGATTCAAAATCATTCTTTCGTCTGTAAATCTCTCGAAAACTCTATAATTAAAACATTTCTTGAAAAGAAATCTTAAGACCGCAAGATCTTTTTCTTGTAAAAAAAAAAAGGCCAGACAGTTGGATTCGTTATTCGACAAAAGCTAATTAACAAATTCTATTGATTTCTTTTTCACTGAATGTCGGAGAGGGATGTTTTTGCAAGAATACATATCCAGTGAAGCCAGAATTCGGTAAATTTTCTCAACATTAATCTGACTCTTTTGGATTTTTTTTTTTTTTTTTTGGAATCAAATATGGCAGTTTTAAAAATAGGTAAAATAACACATTTTTTTCTTTTGAATTTTAAGTTGTTCATTAAAAACCTAATGATATAAATCTTGTCTTTAAATCTTGAATAAGAAAAGAGATGTTTCTAGAATTATTTTCACTTTTTTACATAAAAAATTAGCAAAGGTATTAATTTTAGGAACAAAAAATTATTTTTATTATTTTTAATCGAGGGGATTTTTTTATGTAGTTTTACTTCTATTGACTCTGACAAATTTTTGAATAAATTATGTATTTGAATAAATTGAGATAGTTCTAAAATTCGAAAGTAATGATAATATCATTTCTACCAAGCCTTTTTCTGAAAACATTAAAATCTTTTTTTGTTTTAATTTGAAATCAAAATATTTCGTAATACTTAATTTTTGTGAGTAAAAAAATTTCATTTTAGTGTTAACAAGTAGCCTTTTATTTCATATATGCGATAAATATATATAAGTTTGCAAATATTTCAGGTCAAAATATTCAGGTTCAGTCTTAAAATTTTGTCCATTCTGAAACTATCAACGTTTTACATGAATAGATTTTCAAGGAAATGTTATTTCTATTATTTAAATAAGTACATAGGGAAAACTTTATACTAAAGAATCACTTCTTAGAATGTTCTTATCAGGTTTGGTCAGGAACGAGTAGGAAGCATAAATAATTTCTTATAATTTAAGAATAAGCTTTGGGAATAAATTTGAAGTTTTTGGTTTTTCTATAATCAATCAATTTATATATACATGAAAAATGACTTTTTACTGAATGGTTATATGTACTTTTTACCTTCATGAATACTTAACCAAAAGGTTATTGAAGAAAATGGTACTTAAACAGAATTTCTATTGTTTTTTAATCTAATCAGCTTTTAAAGAATTCTTAGCTTTAAAAAAATTGTATCAAAAGCAATTAAAATGAATTATCGATGACTACTGAAACTATTCACTAATTCCTCAACCTTTTCTAATACAATATAACAATATGCTAGTTTACTTTTTCATTCACATTTTATTAATTCAGCATAGCTCAGATATGGAACTAAACTGTGAAAGTTTATTTCTTTATCTACAACATTGCTGTATATTTCTTTCTTTTAAATTATCATGTTGTTCTATACTTAATTTTTTAATAATTATTCTAAATATGCTGGGATATGCTTGATATATATATATATATAATTTTTTTCAGTCATTTCTACTAAATTTATTCTTTCGCAGAAATACGAAATAAAAACACTCGAAAACATCCTTTACCCAAACTGAAATGTTCTAAATGAAGTCCAAATATCTCAGTTAATTTCTTATTCGAAATGTGATCTTAAATTTACAAACTTTTGTAACTCTTTTTTCGTCTAAAATATTTTTTTTGTATTAAATTTCACTATTCTATTCAACTAAATAAGAAAACCTTTTATATGCTTTCGATAATTTTTAGCCGTATTTTCCCTTCCCCGAATTCAATTTGAGAATATCTTCAGCATTTTTTTATAGAAATTTACTTTAGAATATAGCAATATTTAAACGTAGCTTAATTCTCTTTTCTAAAATATAATGTTTCATTTTCTATCGTAGATATTAATTTATTTCAAATTTTTTGCTTTTTATTCATTTGTTCTTGTAATGTAAATATAATTCCTGTATTAAGAATTTAATCTTTTCTAATTAATTTAATAAATAAAGGCTCCTAAAACAATTTCAAAGCGTTAAGAACTATACATCAAAATAAATTAGAGATTTCATTTAGTGCATAGTATTGAAGCAGTAAACATTTTTAATTTTAAATGAGCAATCGAATGAATTTTCACTTGTGAATTCACTTTACAAAACAATACAAATACAAATACATTTTATGCATACACACATAGAATCATATTTTAACAAAATAATTTTCGTCGAAATTAAATATGAATTTTGTTAAAAATTTCACGTCTTTCCTTAGACAATAGAAGATATAATTATAAAATGAAGAATTTTATTTAGGAAAATATTAGTTACTGAACTTTTTATTAAATCTAGTTGCATAAAATTTATTATGGAAATAAGTTGATGAATTAAATTTCTAATTACATTATTATATTAATTAAATTTAAAATAAATTGTTATTTGTAAATTTAAGAGCTTCAGTTTTTACACGCACGAATGCGTTCTTTTTAGGCTGAGTAAGATCACTTGAATTAAGAAAAGTTATAAAATACAATCCCTTTATTGGAGCGGACTT